>JANQAP020209163.1:0-19647 GCA_026874005.2 Erythroxylum coriaceum | reverse complement strand
ACAACAAAAAGAAATGATTATTTTATTTTATGTAAGACATTAGACTTTTATATTTTTATGTAAGAAGACTATTTTCGTTTAGCTTTTATATCATTTTGTAATTTTTGAATTGAATTTTTAAGTCTATGGAGATAGTTTTATGATTGAGTTTTTATATTTCTTTTGATTCGGCCCCCCTTAAAAATTAGCCGAGCTTCGCCACTACATGTAGTGCTATCCTGAAATTTTTTACTAAAATGATCGTATTAAAATGTCTTCCATCTTGCAAAATATAAAATTTTTAAGTAATAAATTAAGCTTAATATTGATTAACATACTCTTTTCAAACCTCTTCGATCATTCTGAAATCAATGAAATAATGACTCAACAAAATCAATAATGTTATTGTTTTGATGATTATTTCAGATCATATATTAAAATTTTAATCTTTGACCACAAAATTTAATGTCTTGTCATTTATTTCTCTATTAATAAAATATGTCTTCATATTTTAGAACAATTCTAAATTCATATGTTTGATGATAGCCAAAGTAGACAAAATAAGACAAATCTCACTATAAGGAAGCATATCTATACTTTATATCCTCTCTTTGGATATAACCTTTGTTTTTAATGGAAAAAGGTTATTTTAAACCTTAATATTTACACTAGACATAATATTTTATAGTATTAAAAAATAACCTAACGTCATATTAACCTCACACATTTAACCCTAAAAATTGACAGAACCCCAAACTCTTGTTAAAATGTCAGTTTCAGCTAGTATGGACACTTTAATAAAAGTGTAATGGGATCCACTAATTTCAGCTTTTATTTCAAGCGAATGTGAATCACGTGTGTTCAAATCTTATAAATTGTATTTCCTGATGAAACTTTTCGGCTTGAGGGATTAAGAAAATCACTTTACTTAGAACAACAATCAAATAGATGGTATATTTTTAGGAAGGTGAATAGCATATAGATGAGTGACTTTATAAGCTTATAGGTAAAATTTAGCAAATAATTGACCTTATAATATAGCTCGACTAGAGTCAATTGGGAATCTTTGAGCAAACATTCTATTTTTAAATTTAATAACTGTTTGATTATTTTACAAGGTTTGAAGAAGTAGAATGTTGGCTTAGGAAGGTAATTAAGCACTAGTGTAAAAGGTTGGAAGGAGTTATCGATTCATTAAGCATCAGATCTGAATTTATACAACAATAGGGATAACTGATATGCTAAAAAACAGGAAACAATCTTATGAAATCTGAAAAAAATTTGCTACTAATAATGAGATTATAACTTTTAACTAACTATAACAACTAGTTTGACTGACTCAAAGACATGTTTTCAACATTCCTCCTTGGCTTTGATAATACAAACTCCAAGCATTTTTTTCTTTTTCTTTTATGTTCCCACAATTTCGCTGTTAGGCTTCTCATGAACTTTTCATCTGTCATTTTCAAGCAACCAAATCTTCTTTAGTCTTCCACAATGAAGGAGTGATCTACCTTGTTGGCCTTTCTTGTAGATGTTTTTGAACTTGAAGAACTCATTTTGTTTTCATCATATATAGAGGTCTTCATGTTAATTATATCTTCCTCAGCATCACCAGCGTGGTTCTCTTTCGTAAAATCCAATGCAAATATTTTATTTTGCATTTTGATATTGAACACTTCTCTGTCTATTGCACCCTTGATCATGCAGTAGTCGTTTTCAAACAATACCTTTAATCCTTTATCAAGCAACTGACAAACACTCAACATATTTTTGTTTATTGTAGGAATATATAAAACATCAGAAATTAACTTCAAACCTAAATGCCCTTTAATTGCTATAGTCTCCTTTCCTTTTATTTCAATATAGTCTCCATTTCCAATTTAGACTTTGGAGATAAAACTTGTATCTATTTCTCTTAACATCCTTTTATCAAAGGTCATATGATTTGTGCAACCACTATCAATAAGCCAGCTTTCATTTGAATTGTAGTTGGCAAGGCATGAGGCTACAAATAACTCCTCCTCCTCAAGTTGATCATTTATAGCTTGCTTGACTTCTCTCATATGTTGTTATGCTTTACATATCCTTTCAACATGTTCTAGTTGTCCACACTTATTGCATCTTACATCTGGCCTCCACCGACACTTTTTTCCTAGATTATTTGTTTCCTTGCAGTATAAACATGGTGAAAAACTCTGAGCATTGTTGTTATTAATCCTCTTTTTTTGAATGACTTTACTAGAAAAGTGACTTCCACGGTACCTTTTTGTCTCATGAGTCTCCTTTGTTCTTGTGCCTGTAATGCACTTAACAATTCTGCCAAACTAATTTTTGCCAAATCCTTTGAGTTTTTGAGTGATGAAATTATAGCCTCAAATCTTTCTGGGATGGTTACTAGAATTTTTTGAACTATTCTTGAATCACCAAAAATAGAACCAAGAAATCTTTCGTTATTGGCAATGGCAATGAGCTTGTTAGAGTAATCCTTGATCGTTTCTAACTCCTTCATTTTTTGTATCTTAAATTCTCTGATCAAGTTGAACACTTGCATTGCTTTGATTCTTTCGTTCCCCGCATGTTCCTCCTTTAAGAAATCTGAAATTTCTTTGCTCATCTTGAGCGTCATGATTTTGGAAAAAATTGTTGGTGTGACTGCTAAAAACAGGCAAGCTTTTGCTTTGGACTTCCTCTGCTTCTTTACTTTGTGAATTTTGATTTGAGCCACCGTTGGATTTGCAGGCAAGTCCGGAATGTCGTAGTCTTCATCTACAGCTTCCCACAAGTCATTCACTTCAAGGAAGGCCTCCATTCAAATAGCCCAACTTATATCATTTCTACCATCAAATACTGACAGAGTAATTGCAGTGAACGATGATTCTGAATCCACTAATGAGTGATTTTTGATTTGTGGTGTGGGAAGGACTAGAATGAGTTATGAGTTATAGGTTTGTAGGTTTAGAGGTCCCTTAAGATCAAGAGAACTCTGATACCAATTTGTTGACTTAAGAAGGTAATTAAGCACTAGTCGTAAAAAGCTGGAAGGAGTTATCGATCCATTACGCATCATATCTGAATTTATACAGCAATAGAAATAATTGCTATGCTAAAAAACAGGAAACAATCTCATAAAATCTAAAAAAATCCTACCACTAACAATGAGATTATAACTTTTAACTAAATGTAACAACTAGTTTGACTGACTTAAAGACACGTTTTCAACACAGATACTAAGGGAATCAACACTGGCCACTCCTTATTCTCTTATATGGTGAAGCTTAAAGCTATCAAAGAAGAGATGAAACTATTGAACATAAAGTTAGCTAGTAAAAGATAATAGGTTGTTGCTGAAGCTAAAGAACTTAATGTGATTGAAAATCTCAATAATTCCTCTCATTCGGATAATAATCTAAAGGCAATTAAAAGAAAGAAATTGAAGATCTATACTAATTAAAGCTTTAACCACTCACTATTCTTATACCAGGAAAACTTTCAATTAAGATTGTTAAAGGATGATGATAGTAAAATCCTAAATACTTTCATAGTGCAATTATTCAGAGGAGAAACTCTAACAAGATAATTTTCTCTATGAAGATAATGGTAGAGTTGTAATCTAGTAAAGATTAAAGCTTAATTAGGAGCCAGATGTCCTAATTAATCTAATAAAGATTAAAGCTTTATTTTATTCAACCAACCTCAAATGACTTTTATTTATGGTAGGAGGATTAGAGACAATATTCTTATTGTGTAAGGAATACTAAAGAGTTACCATAAATAGTTGAATAATATCAATTGCATGATGAACATAGATTTTCATAAAGTATTTTGACTTGATTCAATCAGAATTCATAATTATATCCTTAAAATAATTTAGGTTCCTCCTATTTTTGTGAACCTACTTTGGTAAACTACTTAACCCTAATCAATCATGAACCCACCCTTTATCTCCGCGTCTATTTTCCTTAAGCATTGAGAGAATTAGAGACGGCTAAAATGGTCTAGTCTAGCCCGAATAGCCCGAGTTCAATATGCTCAATCCAAATTTGTCAAGTTCAAGCCCTACAGCCTGGCTTAACTTGAAGCCTTACCTTATGATATAAGATAAGATGACAACATTAATTGATGGATGGAAAAACCGTCTTTACGATGATCCCTACTTCCTGTTAGGAAATTTTCATATGTTGTTAAAAGTCATATTCCACGGTACGAAGCTTTTGTATCTTGCTACGTGAATAGTGGGTAACAGTTGTTACAAATTCCAGGAGCCAGAGGTTCACCGAGTTCAGGTCCTGGTTATCATTTCTGCACTTGTACCATGACTTCTGTTATGTGTTTTGTTTTGGCAATTATGTATTGCCCTACACTATCAATCGTGCCTCTTAACCTTTTCTGTATTTGGCTGCTGCTACCTTCTTTGCATTTTTTGACATGTAGGTGATATTTGCTATTTCCTCTCAAATCCAGCCCTCCGAAAAGATAATCCCCCGTGGTCCCGTAATTCCATTTTGTATGCTTTTGCTTCCCATTTCTAACTTCTAATAAGTCATTTCAGGCAACGACTAGCATTCTTTACCCAAATCATGATTCCAAATTTCCAAGTACATTAGAAGGCAGTGGTGCTTGAACCTTGCCTCCTATTTCTCTTCGCCGTCATTTATGTTCAATTTTTAACTCTATGACTACTCGTCTCTTTGATATTTGTTGTTCTATGAGGTAGGAATCCAGAGTTGCATTGCATTTGTTTTGCGTTTATCACTCGTGATAAGACTGCGCATTATGGAAAAATCACATTACCAGTGCTTCTGATAAAAGGGTACATAAAGCGTAATAATTAAGGTGCTCTAACATTTTTTAAGAACCAAATTAGTTGGAAATAAGTATGTTTGTCTCTCAGGTTACTTAGAAATAGAATCCCGAAACCAAACTATTTCTTCATCACACATCACCTGCTACAAATGCTTAAGATCCAATAATGTTGGCGGCAACTTCTAGTCCTTTTACAACATCCTACTGCAATGTCCTTAAGGTCTGTAGCTTAGCTGTTCGGGTCTGGTAACTTCTTGATTCCCAATCAATCTAGTCTCAAGAGTTCCTAACTTGCCAAGGTGTGCTTGGGAACTATGCTAGACATTAACTTGGCCTTGAAACCTGTAAATCAATCCGGTTGCTGGTCTCATTTGGCAGTGCAATAAATAGGAATGGGCAATTATTGCTGCTCAATTTCTTTCCCCTGTCAAAAACGCATAACTCGACGGATATTCCTGCCATATTGTTCGAATATTCTATGTTGGGGTAGACTTAGTAACATGGTAGCTCAAGCTTTTATATTAATGATTTTGATCGTAACAATTAATAATATTTAGTTATGTTTCAAATTTTAAATTTATTAAATTAGATTATTACATTTATTTAAAAAGATAATGATATAAAAAGATATATAATTTGGTTATCTGTTTAAATAAAGAATATCTAACAATTTTTATTTTACAAGAACCAATCTAACAAATTTATCCAAATAATCAAAACGGTTTTACAAAATCTGGAATGAATAAATTATTATCTTTTTTGTACAAACGAAGGATCCTTCTATTAACCTGATTCAATAGTCGACTTTGAGAAATAGTCAAAAGATTATCCAAACTGAAAATAATGTAAAGGATGATAAAGAAATATTTTATTTCTCATGTTTTCGGTGTGTACAGAGGAGGGTTTCTTATACTGAAAAACTAAGAAATGCTATTGGCTAAGGAGTCTACATTTTAGAAGATTTGTAACGGATAAAGGACAACAAAGACAGCTAGCAAAAGTCTAGAATACTGTACAAAAGGAAATGAACAAATAAAGGAAACTGAACAAATAAATTTATTGTGTTGGTCTTGTGTAGCCCATACGGGTCTCGTAGCCCATGCCCCATGCCCAAAGCACATATAGGCATTTTAACACCCCCTTCAATTCGGAGCTCCGAAGAAGTCGACGGATCCAAACTTGAGGAGTAGGTTATTGAACACGCGTGCGATAAATGGTTTGGTAAACAAGTCAGTGGGTTGGTGTTGGCTTCGGATGTGTTTAAGGGTTACGAACCCTAAGTTCGTCGCATCGCGCACCAAGTGAAGATCGATCTCAAGATGTTTCGTTCTTCCGTGGAAGACGGGGTTCTGGGAGATATGGATTGTTGCCTGGCTATCACAAAACAGATGTATGGTTTCACGGTTCGTTATTTGAAAATATCTTAAAAGTTGAACGATCCACTTTAGCTCGCACGTAGTCGAAGCTAGGCTTCGGTATTCTACTTCCGCCGAAGATCTACTAACTATTGTTTATTTTTTTGTCTTCCATGAGATGGATGATTTACCGAGGAACATGTAAAACCTTGTTAAGGATCATCAACTGAACACGCAGCTAGCCCAGTCAGAATCAGAGTATGCGGTAAGTTGTAGATTCGAATCTGCTGCGTAGAATAAACCTTGATTTTGTGTTCCTTTAAGGTATTTAAGGACATATTTTATAGCCTCCCAGTGTGATTGTCTTGGTGTTTTCATGAACTGACTTAGTTGCTATGTGATGTAGGTGAGATCTGGTCATGTGAAGCTCAAATATTGCAGTCTACCGACGACCCTCCTGTAACCTTCCGGGTCTTTGAGTGGCTCACCTTCATTAATGGTAAGTTTTCTGCCTGAGATTATGGGTGTTATGCATGGCTTGCAATTAAGGAGATTAGTTTCTTGTAAGATATCTCTCACATACTTGCCCTAATTGAGGACCATTCCTGCTTCTGATCTCGCTATCTCAACCCTTAGGAAAAATTTAAAGAAATAGGGGTAATGGTCTATGTTCGGGATTTATTGTTGTATTTGCGAAGGGAAAGGTGTTTTCATGGAAGGTGACATCTTTTGAGCTAAAAATGGTTTTTGTGTCAATATCCATAACTCGGTAGGCTTTGTAATCTGGCATATATCCTAGGAAAACACACTTTAGAGATCTAGGATCTAACTTTGTCTTGTTAGGTGCTTTATCTAGGGCAAAACACAGACATCCAAAAACTCTCAAATGTTCATATGTTGGTTTTCTTTGGTGTAACTTCTCATATGGGGTTTGCCATTACAGGACTTTGGTGGGGATTCTATTTAGGAGGTACATGGCAGTGAGAAGGGCTTCTCCCCAGTATTGTTTTGGTAAGTTTGCTGTAAATAGTAGGGCTCTTGTTATTTATAACAACTGTTTGTGTTTGATCTCTACTACTCCACTCTGTTGTGGAGTGTATGGACAGCTTTTCTGATGTATTATTCCCATCTTTATGAAGAACTTTCTGCATTCATGATTTATAAACTCTCTCCCATTGTCCGTTTGAACTCTGAGTACCTTTGCATCATATTGTTTCTCTATGGTTTTGATGAATTGGGTTATGGTGCGTTGGGTTCTGTCTTTATGCTTGAGTAGGAAGGTCTAGGTAGCTCTAGAGTAGTCATCTATGATGGTTAGGAAAAATTGAGATCCATCTAGGTTAGGTACTCGGTAAGGCCCCCATAGATCCATGTGTAAGACTTTGAAAGGTTTAGTGGTTTGTGTTTTGTGTTTAGGGAAGGGTTTTCTATTCTGTTTTACGATAGGACAGATTTGACAATTGGATAGATTGGATTTGAAAACTTTGACTTCATTGATATGCTGCATCTTTTCCTTAGAAACATGTCCAGTCTACTATGCCAGGTATTAATAGAAACAGAAGCACTAAAAACAACATTTTTGGTTTGATAGAAATCTAGGGAAGGACCTCTCAAGGTCCCTGAGGGTAATAGGTTACCTTTGTTAGCTCATACAGCCCACTTCTGGCCTTGATAACCGCTATAACATCGTTAGTCTGTAGGTCCTGCAAAAACAAGTCATTAGATACGAAGATAGCAGCAATGTCATTTTGTGTTGTAAGTTTGTCCACAAAAAGTAGGTTCTTGAAAAATTTAGGAATATGTAGGATTTCATCAAGGGTAATTTTGTTTCCAATAGTTGCTTGACAAACATGTTTCACTTGTTGTTCTGTGCCATCTGGGAGTGTTACTGGTTCATATGATTTATTTATTTCATATCCACAACAGAAACCAAGCTTTGTGACCATATGTGATGTTGCACCTAAATCAATCAACCATATGCATTCCTTTTCTGCCTTATAACCATTATTATGATTCGTGCTATTACCTGCAAAATTTACAAGCCCACCAAACTTTACCTCACCCGTGGCCTTTCCTTTAATAGCTTTGGATATCTCCTGTTGAATGAAGGTGGCTAATCCTTGTGGGATCTGTCCATTTCTTTCATTTTGCTCACTTAGTTCTTGTTGCATGTCTGCAGGAGTGTCAGTGACTGCAGCTAGATTTGTTTTGCTCTTCTAGCAGATTAGTTCTTTGTACCAGTTTGGCAAGCCGTGTATCTTGAAGCAGCTCTCGATGGTATGTCTTCTCTTCTCACACTTTTCATAATACTTGTCTTCTTTCCTGATGAATGGTTTTTTGCTGTTTTTGCCACCTTTCTTAGCATTGAAGTTGGTCTGTCTTGCCATCATAGCTACCTTTAGGTTATTGTTGCGGTTGGCATTTACTGCCTTTTGCCTCTCTACGGTTTGCATCATTACAAAAGCTCTATTAACCATGGTTAATGGTTCCATTAGCATGACTTGATTAACGACATGTTCATAGTCCTCATTTAATCCCATCAAAAATTGCACCAGTTTATGTGTGTTTTCCTTGATAGTAATAGCTTTGGCCGCATCACAGGTGCATGTAGGTATAAGACTTAGGCTAACTAAATCATCCTAAAGTTTCTTCAGTTTTGTGTAATATGTAGAAATGGTGAGGTTACCTTGTTTAAAGGAACTGATTTCTCTTTCTATTTGGTACAGCAATGGCCCATTGGCCTCACCGAACCTCTCTCTCAGTTCTTCCCAGAGTTCTTTGGCTGTGGAGAATGACAGGAAAGCATCATATATTTCCTTGATCATGGAGTTGAGGATCCACGATTTCACCATCAAGTCTGCTTGTTTCCATCTGGCAAGGAGGGCTTTGTCTTCTATGGATTGTGTGCATGTTCCATCGATGAAGGAGAGTTTATCTTTGGCACATAGGGCTATCATCATGGACTTGCTCCAGGTCAGGTAGTTATTGCCATTAAAAGGAGTAGTGACTAGAATAGCTCCAAGATTTTCTGTATTTGTGATAGAGTATGTCTCTAGGTCAGAGTTTTGTGTGGGGTTGTTGGCTTCACTATCATCAGCCATGTTGGAAATTGTTGGGTGGGTAGGTTAGTTTGGATTAGACCTAAAGCTCTAATACCATGAAAGCAATGTAAAGGATGATTAAGAAATATTTTATTTCTCATGTTTTCGGTGTGTACAGAGGGGGGTTTCTTATACTGAAAAACTAAGAAATGCTATTGGCTAAGGGGTCTACATTCTAGAAGATTTGTAATAGACAAAGGACAACTAAGACACCTAGCAAAAGTCTAGAATACTGTACAAAAGGAAATGAACAAATAAAGGAAACTGAAAAAATAAATTTATTATGTTGGTCTTGTGTAGCCCATACGGGTCTCATAGCCTATGCCCCATGCCCAAAGCACATTCAGGCATTTTAACATAAACAACCAAAATTTTGAAGATCCTGTCAAAGATAGTGAGGAAGATGTTTTAACAAATTCAAAGTCGATCTAGTCAGTTAGTCCACGATAAAATTAAAGCAATGACCAGTTAAAGAAAATTCCTATTTAAAGGAGAGTTACTGTATTCGATTATACACCAGATTTCAGAAATACATCATTAGCATCAATACTTATTCTCAAAAAGTCACACTTTATACTCTCTGTGATTTGGAAAGTAAAAACACTATATATATATAGAGAGAGAGATCAATATTCATTGAAGCTCATATTGAGCAAATCCTAGTTTCATTTGTTGAGAGCTTGTAGAGACTTGTTACATACTATTAGTGTGGAAGGTTGAAGAACTTTAAAAAATATGTATTTGTGAGCTTGGAAAGGCTCGTCAAATTGCTACTTGGATTTTTTAGTGAAGCACTCAAGTTAAATACTTGGGGATTGGACGTAGGCTTGATTATAAATCAAACCAGTATAAATTGGTTGTGCCATTTTTTCTCTTTCTTTAACTTTTAAAATTCCACATTATAGTTACTGTTGTTTTCAATTTGCAAGAGGCTTATTTCATTTTAATTTTAACTGGCTCCTATCGTTTATATGAATTTTTAGTAACTTGCAAAACTTTTCAAGTCACAAACAATTCACCTCCCTCTTACGTGTGTTTGCTTTATCATTTGGTATCAGAGCCTTGGTTTCACATTTATTGTGTTTTACAGCACGTAATAGATTATGGCAAACAACTTGAGAAGTCTTGAAGGATAATTTGTCACAAAGCCTCCTTATTTTAATGGAAATAACTATTCATATTGGAAGGAAAGAATGACAATGTATCTCCAATCTATGGATATTGAAGTCTGGTAAGCTATCAAAATAGGTGCTACTGATGATGTAGAATTATTGACTAATGTTGACAGAAGAAATGCACGACTGAATGCTAACGTAAGACATCATCTAATTTATGCACTCTCTCTAGAAGAATATGAAAAGATATCATACTGTTCTACAGCAAAAAAATGTGGGACAAACTTCAAGTTATTTTTGAAGGAACAAATAAGGTAAACAAACATATGATAAGTCTTTAGTGCATCAATACGAAACTATTGGCATGAAACAGGAGTGACCGTAGAGAAATTCTTTGGAAGATTTAACAACATCATCATAGCCTTGAAAAACTTAGGAAAAATGTATCCCAATGATGAGCTCATAATAAAGATCCTAAGATTACTGCCACAGGAATGGAGACCCAAAGTGATAGCTCTAGAAACTGCAAAGGATCTAGAGACTATTTCATGTGATTGGCTAAGAGAAAACTTGATGATCCATGAGACAGAGCTTAGACGAGATGAAGGATCCTCCTACAAAAGAGGAATGACTCTGAAAGTTGCTTATAAATCAACTCCATTAAATGGTGATGAAAGCTACACTGAATAGCTGATAGATAGAGATGATGAATTCAATTTTATGGTCAGAAAATATGAACATTTTTACAAAAAGAAGATGATGCAGAAAAGAGAAGGAAATAAGAAAATTGGAAATAGTAGGTTCCTGTCAAAAGGCAACTGCAGCAGTAGCAATATATAGAATACTCAAATTATATGATATTACTGCAAGAAGTGTAGACATACCAGACCATAATGTCCCCTTTTTCTTCAAAAGGGCAAAATTGAAAACAAAAGACCCAAAAAGCAAGCTATTACTGCAGAATGGTAGAAGATTTTGAAAACTTTGATGAAGAAGAGTGTGAAGAAGTAAGCAATGTTTGTCTTATGGATGATTTATGAGAAGATGAGGTATATAGTTCTGACACTGAGATTGAATTTGATGAATTACGAGATGTATATCATGAACTGTATGCTCAGTATAAGAAATTAACTGTGCGGTATTTCAAAGAGGTTGAGAAGTCTAAAAACAATGATGCATCTTTGAAGAAAAAAATTAAATCATTAGAATCCGTGAATAAGAATATGTCGTCTAAGAATATGTCTCTTGCTAAGATTGAAAATGATTATAAGCAAAAGGTATTTGAAAAAGAATTTTTGGAAAAAAGTGACTCAATTAGAAAATGCATTGTTTGAGAATGATTATGAAAAAGTAAAGCAATTAGAAGAAAAAGTTTTTTTGAAAAAGAGAAATTTGTTGAAAAAAATCATATCTTTATAAAAGGATCTAGCTAATTTTGTTGATGGAAAGAATAATCTTGATGCATTACTTGGTAATGGTAAAGGTGTCTTTGATAAGACAGGAATAGGATATGATGAAGATAATAATATTAAGCTGTACAAGAATTTTTTTCTTACAAATAACAGTAGCCATAATCGAAAAGGCAGTAACCTGTTGCATGACAAAAATGATAGTAACTCTTATTCATCTATTTTGTGTTTTTACTGTGGAAAACATGGATATATTAATCATTCTTGTAAAATTTTTACAATGAAGAAGTTATCTAAAAAATATATTTGGAGATCCAAAAGGTCAGACTACTAACTTAAAAGGACCCAGAAAAATTTGGGTACCTAAATTGAGAAAATACAATATGCAGATATGCTTCAGAACAATGACAAGAGAAAATCAATGGATAGTTGACAGCAGCTGTTCAAGACACATGGCAGGTGAAATATCACATTTCAACCATATTGAAAGCAAAGATGGAGGTAATGTTGTCTTTGATGACAAAAATAAGGTAAAGGTCATTGGAATTGGTAAAATTGGTGCCTCTGACTCTAATTCTATTGATAATGTTCTATATATTGATGGTTTGAAACATAACTTACTAAGTGTAAGTCAGTTATGTGATAAGGGATATAGAGTGACATTCTATGCATCTCATTGCGAAATAATTGATAATTATAATGAAAACATTGTGTTTGTTGGTCCTATAAATCAAAATATATATTGTACTCAACTGGAAGACATGTCCTCTCAAAAAGTTAAATGTTTTGTTTCTTTAGAAAATGACTTATTAATTTGGCATAGAAGATTTAGACATGCTAGCATGATCATTTTATCAAAACTGTCCAAGAATGAGTTAGTAAGAGGATTACCAAATTTAAACTTTGAAAATAATAAGGTTTGTGGAGCATGTTTAAAAGGAAAACAAGTTAGAAGTAGCTTTCCAAGAATGTTGTATCTACTAACCAACCATTAAAGCTTATACATATGGATTTATTTGGTCCTACTAGAACTCAAAGTTTTGGTGGTAAACACTATGATTTTGTTATAATAGATGATTATTATAGATTTACATGGGTTTATTTCCTAACAAATAAGGAAGAAGGTTTTGAATTTTTTAAGAAGTTTTGCAGAAAAATTGAGATTGAAAAAGGGTAATGCATTACTTCAATTTGAAGTGATCATGGAGGAGAATTTGATAACAGAAAATTTGAAGATTTTTATGATGATAATGGTGTAACTCATAATTTCTCATGTCCAAGGACTCTTCAGCATAATGGAGTTATTGAAAGAAATATGGTCAGGACCATGTTATGTGAAAGTGGTCTACCTTATGGTTATTGGGCAAAAGTTATGTTTAGTGTCTGTTACATTTTGAACAAGTGTCTTATAAGGCTTATTCTCAAAAAGACCCCCTATGAGCTGTAGAAAAAAAGAAAACTGAATGTTGCCTACTTCAAGCTTTTGGCTGCAAGTGTTTTGTGTTAAATAATGGTAAAGACAACCTTGACAAATTTGGTGCAAGGTCTGATGAAGCTATATTTCTGGGATATAGCACTGTTAACAAAGATTATAGTCTACAACAAAAGAACCAAGAGGATAGAATTATCAATACATGTAGTATTTGATAAAGCACTACCTTCAATAACAACTACAGAGTAAGATGATGAAGAGCATCCTTTGGTCCCTAAAGATACGACATAAACTCAAGCTACACCTATAATGCCTTTAGATTCATAAAATAAAGAAGGTCCCTTTAAAGCTAGGACAAAGGAGGCTCCCTTTTCAAGTACACCTCAACAGGAACCTATGCAACAAAAGACACCAAATATTCATAGCAAAAGGACATTAAGAGAATGGAGAGGTCTTGATACACTTCAGTATATTCTAGAGACCATTCAGAAGGTTTAAGGATCAGAGTCTCCTTTAAAAACAATTATGTTGCCTTGTTTCACAACTAGAACTAATGATTATTGAAGAAACACTTGATGACAAAAGCTGGGCTGTAGCTATGAAAGGTGAACTAAACTAGTTTGACAAGAACCAAGTTTAGAATCTGGTACCTTATCCACAAAACAAGTCAGTCATTAGAACTCGTTGGGTATTTCGAAACAAATTTTACAAAAATGATAAGGTGGTAAGAAATAAAGCTAGACTTGTAGCTTAAGGCTATAACTAACAGAAAAATATTGATTTTGATAAGACTTATGCTCTTGTTGCTAGAATAGAATCTATCTGAATTTTACTTGCTTTTGCACATTATAGAAAATTCAAATTATACCAAACGGATGTCAAAAGTTCTTTTTTAAATGAATATATTAATGAAGTAGTCTTTGTTAAGCAACCTCTAGGTTTCCATAAC
Source organism: Erythroxylum coriaceum (assembly GCA_026874005.2). NCBI lineage: Eukaryota > Viridiplantae > Streptophyta > Magnoliopsida > Malpighiales > Erythroxylaceae > Erythroxylum > Erythroxylum coriaceum. The sequence goes on along the minus strand of JANQAP020209163.1, from coordinate 5,501 downwards.
GTAGACCATCCAGATTATGTAATGAAATTAACAAAAGCTTTGTATAGTCTAAAGTAGGCTCCTCAAACATGGTATGATAGGTTAAGTAACTTCCTGCTTTAGAACAACTTTGAAAGAGGAAAGGTAGATAAAACCTTATTTATTAAGAAAAAGGAAAATGATTTACTTATAGTTCGAATATATATTGATGATATAATATTTGGTGTCACTAATCCATCTTTTTATGAAGAATTCTCAGCTTTAATACTAATCCATCTTTTTGAAGAAATCCCCAAGGATAAAAGATCCAAGAAAAAGAAAATTTCTGTACAAAAGAAAAGAGAGTCTTTAGCACCTCCAAAAATGTTTCAATTAATGGAAACAGAAGCACGATATAAAATATGCTATAAGAAATGAAAGGTGGTTGCTGGTCACGTTCTAATACTAATCCATCTTTTTGAAGAAATCCCTAAGGATAAAAGATCCAAGAAAAAGAAAATTTCTGTACAAAAGAAAGGAGAGTCTTCAGTACCTCCAAAAATGTTTCAATTAATGGAAGCAGAAGCACGATATAAAATGTGCTACAAGCAATGAAAGGTGGTTGTTGGGCACGTTCTACATCCTTTCTTGTTTGATGACATCGATATTCCTATTTTCCCTCACTTTCTTTCTATTGGATAACATAATTTCTTGAGCTCGAATGAGACTATCTATGATGAGTTGGTTCGTTTGTTTTATTCATATACGAAAAAGGAAGTTATAGATGGAAAGTTGGTGATTATATCTTGGGTGTGTGAATGTGAAATATTGATTATTAAAGAAATTTTGAGAAATTTACTGGATATAACTTCCATAGGTAGAATTGGTTTCCCTTGTTATAAATGAGATGTTGCTAATATGAATTTAGGAGAAGTTGTGGAATTTATTTGTCTTCACACTGAGAATTCATAAGATAGCAGACCTTGGGGCAGACAATTGAATTTACTGCCACGATGCCTCGCATCGCTATCTGCAACTTCAATTTTTCCAAGAAGTAGTTCAGTTGAACGATGCAATCTATTGGACACTTATGTTGTCTACAATATGTTAAAAAATAATTAGATGAACCTTCAGTAATGATTATATGCTTTATGTTGTATAAGGGCAGTCACAAGAACACTACCAGATGCTTGCCCTATGGGATGCTGCTTATCAAGATATTTGCTTATTATGATGTGTCTTTTGACAATTTAGAATGGTACGAACCTGCTAAGTATCATTCATCAATTCCCTTTCAATTTGGCTATACGTTGAAAGATAATGTTTGGATGGAAAAGAAGACTGCAAGGGTAACAGTTGTCTTGGGTCCTATCATAGAGAAACAGACTCTTGTCACTCCTCAAGATGCCAACAATATGGTCTTTCAACAACAGATGAGGGACATTCGATTCAATCAGGATCAAATGAGTGGATAGATAACCAAAATGTAAGATCAACTTAATGACCAGATTCTTCTTCGAACCGTTATTGATTCTCTTAAGGAATATTTTCGATGAAGAACATACTCTTTTTAATGTTTTCTATGAATGACTTTTCTTTTTGTTACTGATTTGTGCTACATTGTCTCTTTTATAATTGCATACTTCTTCTACTTGGTTTGTTTAATTTCTTTCCCTTCTTTTTGATAATGATAAAGGGGGTGAGTAATAGAGATGATATATTTTGCTTATTTTGCTAACTGTTGAAATGTTCTTATCTTTTGATGAAAATGAAATGCTCTTATGTTTTGGAATCTGTTGATGAACATGCTTATGATGTTGAAATGATGGAATGGAATGATATATTTTGCCAACTATTGAAATGCTGTTATGTTCTGAAACATGCCTGATATGTGCTAATAAATACTTGATATTCATATACTAAATTTTAACAAAAGGCTTCTTTTAATTATGGTTGTTAGTAAGGAAATATAAAGATTACATGTATATTTTCAAATCTTTTACAATTATTTGAATTTTTTGAGAATATATCAGTTATTGCTTGTCATCATAAAAGAGGGGGAGATTGTTAGCTTAAGGCTTTTATTTTAATGATTTTGATGATAACAATTAATAATAGTTAGTTAAATTTCAAAATTCAAATTTATTTAATAAGATGATCTCATTTATTTAGAAAGATAACGATATAAAAAGGGTTATATAGTTTAGTTATCTGTTTAAATGAAGAACATTTAACAATCCTATTTTACAGGAACCAATCTAACAAACTTATCCAAATAATCAGAAAAGGTCCCACAAAATCTGGAATGAATAAGTTACTATCTTTTATGTACGGACGAATGATCCTTCTATTAACCTGATTCAATAATCGACTTCGAGAAATAGCCAAAAGATTGTCCAAACAACCAAATTTTTGAAGATTTTGTCAAAGTGATAAAGACATTTTTAACAAATTCAAAGTCGATTTAGTCAGTTAGTCCATGATAAAATTGAAGCAATGACTAGTTGAAGGGAATTCCTATTTAAGGGAGAGCTACTACATTTGATTATACACCAGATTTCAGAAATACATCATTAGCATTAATATTTATTCTCGAAAAGTCACACTTTATACCCTCTGTTCTTTGGAAAGTAAAAACAATCTATCAAGAGAGAGAGAGAGATCAATATCCATTGAAGCTCATATTGAGCAAATCCTACTTTCATTTATTGAGAGCTTGTGGAGGCTTGTTAAACAATTCTAGTATGGAAGGTTGAAGAACTTTAAAAAATATGTACTTGTGAGCTTGGAGAGGCTCGTCAAATTACTACTTGGATTTTTTAGTGAAACACTCAAGTTGGATACTTGGGGACTGAACGTAGGCTTGGTTATAAACCAAACCAGTATACATTGGCTATATCATTCTTTCTCTTTCTTTAACTTTTAAATTTTTGCATTATAATTACTGTTGTTTTCAATTTGCAAGAGGCTCCTTTCTTTTTAATTTTAACAGGCTCCTATCGTTTATACAAATTGATAGTAGCTTGTAAAAATTTTCAAGTCACACACAATTCACCCCCCTCTTGCATACGTTTGCTTTATCATATCAATGATTTCCAGATGATATATATGCCTTAGTAAAAAGTATTAATGGCCTTAATTCCAACTCATTATTGACCATCAAAACTTCTACTTTCTTTTGGTAATGTCAAAACTTGTACTTTAGTGAAGGATATAACTATTAAAGAGTGGTAAGCTTCTTACTATTATAGTCACAAGACCTTTTGTTCTCATTTTATTTTCATAACTTTATTTCTTCTTTCAATAAAATTATCTAAAGTATAAATCATAGATATGGAAAGGAATGAAAATCTTAAACATGATTCCAATGTTATAAAAGTAATAATTCAATTATAAATATAACCATAAAAAATAATTGATATTAATGTATATTGTGTATATTATAATTTTGGAAAATATTGTAATGATCTGTACCCAGTTTTATTTAGATTTGTATCTTTTAGGAGTAGCATAAGGAAAGATGTAATTAAAGAGAGGGTTAGGATTACAGTCCAAAAACTTGTATACATATTTCATTTTTCAGCATGAATACGCAGAGAGATCTTTCCCTTTGTAACATGGTATTAGAGTAGTGCCAGGCTTAACTGATCATTCTAAATTACCTATTTATCATTGCCATGGTTGGAGAAAAAATCAAAGGCAAAGGTGGTGGTAATGGGACAATACCGAGAAAGACAATTTCGCCATATGATATAACTGGGAATGACAACCCTGGAAGCTTGATAACGCAGGTTCAATTAAAAGGTGAAAATTATGATGAATCGGCTCGATCTTTAATAACTGCATTGAGAGCACGAAAGAAGTTTGGCTTTATACACGGAACAATCAAGCAACCAGATGAGAAATCACCAGATCTTAAAGATTGATGGACTAATAATTCGTTCTTGGTTTCCTGGATAATGAATACCATTGAACCTTCGTTATGTTCAACGATTTTACACATGGAAGTGGCATCAGATCTTTGGGAGGATATAAGAGAATGATTCTTCATAGCCAATGGACCACGCATACAACAATTTTGAACTTGCCAAATGCAAACAAAAGGGATTGACTATTGTTACCTACTATGGAAGATTGAAGAAATTGTGGGAAGAATTGGCAAATTATGAACAGATGCCAACATGCAAGTGTGGGCTGTGTATGTGTAGACTTGAAACTATATGGGAAAAGAGGCGTGTTGAGGAGAAGGTGCACCAGTTTCTCATGGGACTCGATGAGACTCTCTATTGAATAGTGAGATCTAATTTGCTTGCCTAGGATCCTTTGCCCAGCTTGAACAGAGTTTATTCAACTCTAGTGCAGGAGGAGCACGGTGAGGTAATGAGCTTTGCTATACAATCTGGGTCTAGATCTTATAATCATAGTGAGAAGAAAGACAAGAACACGATATTCAACAATTGCAACCATCCTGGACATGAGTCAACTACTTGCTTTCAATTACTTTGTTATCCTGAGTGGTGGGGAGATCACCCTCGCGGAACTGGATGAGGAACCGGACGTGACAAAGGAGGACAACAGGTTGTGCCTTCTGGTGGTAGAGGAAGGGTAGGAGGAATCAAGGGAAATGCAACACAAACCTCATGATCAAGAATGGTGGCCAATGATGCGGTTTCTGACATTAATAAAATTAATGGTAGTGGACTTAATGGTGATCAGTGACAAACACTGATTAATCTCTTGAATGCTGCCAAGATAGGAGCTAATGAAAAATTGACTGGTAAGCCTTCTTCCATACAATGGCTTGTCGATACGGGTGCTTCGAATCATATGACAGGAAGGTTGGAATATTAACTGATGTTCGAGATGTGCTGGAGTGTCCTGTGAGGTTCCCAAATGAAAAAGTAGCCACTGCGACAAAGGAGGGAACAACGGTCCTTAGTGATAAATTGAGATTGACCAATGTTCTTGATGTGCCAAGTTTAACTTACAATCTAATTTTTGCATCGCAATTGATCAACAAATCTAATTGCATTGTTCAATTCACTGACAAATTCTGTGTTGTGCAAGACCTCACTTCAAGGATGCTGATTGATACAGGTGAACAACGTGAGGGGCTCTTCTACTTTTGAGGGATGTTAATTGCAGCAACTGTGAAGACTAGCAGAGAGAACTCTTTTGATCTGTGGCATAAGCAGCTGGGACACCCACCATCTAAGGTTGTAGACTTGATTCCTAATACTGGTGCTATTAGGAATAGTAGTCTATGGAATAAAGCATGTAATGTTTGCCTTAGAGCAAAACAATCACGAGATAATTTTCCTATTAGTGATAATAAAATAACAGAAATATTCCAACTAATTTATTGTGATTTGTGGGGACCTTATCGAATTCCAACTCTTTATGGTGTAAGATATTTTTTGACTGTTGTTGATGATTGTTCACAACCAGTGTGGATTTATATATTAATTAATAGGAGGTCTTCAGGAGTTTGTGCAATTTTATTGCTATGGTGGACAGAGTTTACTTAAACAACTATTTTTGTT
>JANQAP020208204.1:0-19680 GCA_026874005.2 Erythroxylum coriaceum | reverse complement strand
TAGTGAGAGGTGAGAGTGTTTGGAGATTGGAATTCTAGAGAGATAAAATAAAAATGAAAGTGAAAGTGGAAATGAAGTAAGAATTGAATATATAGGTGGTGAAAAGGGTAAAAAGGTAAAATTTTCATTTTAAAAAATCACACCCTACCCATGTTTCTTCGTAGTTGCGGGCCACGATTGTGGCTTGCTATGCCACGATTGTGGCATATGACATACCACTAAGAGCATTTGTAGTCGCAGGCCACGGTCGTGGCCAGCAGTTGTCCTTTAACGCCAAAGTCCTTTGTTTGCTCTTTGTCAGTCTTTTCTCTTCCACTTCTTAATTCTTCTATAGCCCTTCTTCACTTCTCTCTTTATGTTGCACAATCTTCCCGTGATTCTAAATCCTATTCCTTTTTCACTTTTATTAAACAAAAAAAAACCTAACTACAGAATTCAACTAACCTAGCAAAATTCGACAAGAAATTAATTTTTCCATGGGTTGCCTCCCATACAACGCTTCTTTTTAGTGTCAGTAGCTTGACACTCATTTTACGCTCAAGGTGGTTCGAGTAAATGATTCAATGGTAGCGTCGCCATTAGTCTCAGAGTCTGAACCTTCTCTACCATATTGCAACTACCACCATCCTTGCAATTTCCTTTACTTTGCCTTCTCCTTCGCAAGTGCTTCTTCCGAAAAGCATTTGCAGGATCCTCGATGTCCTCCCATCCTCCTCGAGGTTTGGTTTCTTTGACGTCCACTGGAGGTGAAGGTGCTCCATACTATTTAATGGTTACCTTTAAGGTTATATGCTCCTTCCCTAGTCGCAGAGTTAGTTCCCCCCATTCACATCAATAATTGAGTGCATAGTGGCTAAGAGCGCTCGCCCAAGAATTATCGGAGTGTCCTCGTCTTTGCTGATGTCCAACATATAGAAATCTGTTGGAAAAATAAATTTACCGACCTTTACTGGCATATCCTGTATGATTCTTATCGGTCTATGTGAAGTCCTGTCGGTCGTCTTAACTAAAAACTTGGTAGGCACTAGCTCCCTTAACCCCAATTTAAGACTAAAAATGTAAGGCATCATATTTACACTCGTGCCTAAGTCCATAAATGTCCTGTCTATAATAATGTTGTTGATACTACAGGGGATGAAAAAGTCCCCTGGGTTATCTTTCTACGTCACTATGTTGGGATTTGCTTGCCGTGGTTGCTCCTCAACCTTCTTGAGAGACTCCTGTAGTTTGAGCTTCAATTGTATTCGGTCTGTCACTTCCTCGATCTTATTATGCTCAATTTCCCATAATTGTTCCGCTTCCCTCTTTGCATATAACTCTCGTTGCTATGTGATAGCGAACGGAAACACCCGTCAAGTTACTTGAATTGACTCCATCACGGGCTCATTCGAAAAGTCCTTTTCAACTACTTGACCTTTTTCTCCATCTTCTACCTTTTCCTGCACTTGTGCGGTTTCTCCATCCTAAGTCTGAGTTATGACTATGATACACTCCTTTAGGTTAGACTCGGTGTTGCTTGGAAGAGTTCCAACATTCTAAGTAGACATTGCTTCTGTGAGCTGCCCTACTTGGACTTTTAAATTATGTATAGACGAGGCATGATTCTTTATAACTTTCTCGAATTTACTCTCGAGCCTCCTATGTGCCTCCTCCATACCTCCTATCTCGTCCAAAATCCTGTCCAATTTCAAATCCATCGAGCTTGTCTTGTCCTACTGAAAGCTCAATTGCCCTTGAGGCCTAAACTGCCCTCTATTATTATTGTTCGACTAAGAAAAGTTAGGGTGATTCTTCCACCCAGGGTTGTATGTGTTAGAGTAGGGGTTATTACCCCCTCCTCGTCCAAATTACACCCCCTTGTAATTCACTTGCTCCTGGTTACCCTCTCTCATTAGGTAGCAGTTGACAGTGTCATGATCTACTTGACCACATAACTCAAACTTCGTTTGTATGGCCTTAACTAGAGTAGAAGATGATGCCTTCATATTGCTGAGTTGTTGCATTACATTGTCAATCTTAGCTTACATCTCCGTCATCTGATCGACTGCAACAACTACCTTCTGCTCTCTAAAGGTAGTAGGTTGCCTACATCTCTCACTCGCCCATAAACAGCTATTACTCGCCATCTCTTTAATTAACTCCTCTGTTTCATCAACCGTCTTATGCATCAAAGATCCTTCTGATACTGCATCGATCGTGCCTCTAGTAGGTGGGTTTACTCCATTGTAGAATGTTCGTAGGAGGAATTCCTTCGGTAGGTTGTGGTGTGGGCATCTCCTGTACAGGTTTTTATAACGCTCCTACGCTTCATAAATCGACTCCCTGTCATCTTGTTGGAAATTGTTAATTTCCTTTATGATCTTTGTAGTCTTTGTTAAAGGGAATTACTTATCTAGAAAAGCACACACAAGCTGCTCCTACGTCGTGATGTTAGCGGGGCTCAGTAAGTGGTACTAAGCCTTCGCTCTGTCCCTAAGTGTAAAAGGGAACAACCTAATCTAAATAACATCCTCCGTTATCTGGTGATACCGAAAAGTATCACAGATCTTGACGAAAATAACGATGTGTACGTTCGGATCTTCATTTGCCAGTCCATAAAATTAGATGTTTTACTGAAGCATATTCAGGAGGGCTGGCTTGATTTCAAATGAGACTGCTTGAACAGACGGTCTAGCCACTCTTTAGTTCGCTGTGTTAAACCTTGGTCTCATAAAATCTATAAGGGTCCTCTATTGTTGCCTCCCAGGGTTAACTTCCTGATCCATATTTCTTTGAAATTCCTCGGTCATTTGTGATTTCTCGATCTCTTCTTCTTCCTCTAGCCGAGTTTTCCTCAAAGTTCGTTCTAATCACGTTATATCTATATCTATCGTTTCAATTGCACGACTCGAACCTCTCATGACTTTTGTGTTCATATAAGAGCACGATTCTGAAATAAAACAAGCGAAATGAAAATGAAAACCAGAAAATCAAATCTAAGATAATGCCTTAAACTATAGACTAAATGTCACCTTTCCCGGCAACGACGCTAAAAACTTGTTTGCAAGGTTATACGCGCTAAGTTTTACTATTTATAACCTTGGTAAATTCCGCAAGCCCTATCTATGATGATTTTATTGATGCTGCAGGGGATGAAAAAGTCTCTTGGGCCCTCCTTCTTTTGTGCGATGTTAGGGTCTTTTTCCAATACTTGCTCCTTAAACTTCTTTTTGATGGATTCCTTTAATCTGAGCTCGGTCTGTAGTTGTTCCGTCACTTGCTCGACCTTGTTGGATCCAATCTCCTGTAATTGCCTTGCTGCCCTCTTTACATATAACTCCTGTTGCTGCACAATAGGGAATATAAATAAACGTCGAGTTATCTTAAGTGACTCAATCACGGGCTCACTTGAGAAGTCCTTTTTTTTATTAACTTTCTCCTTCATCTTCTCCTTCTTTTACCTTCTCAAGTTCCTCATCCTGGATTTTATTGATTGCCATGATTCGTTCTTTCGGATTAGACTCGATGTTGTTTGGAAGAGTTCCAGCATTTCGAGTACACATTGCTGCTGTGAGTTGGCCTACTTGGACTTCTAGATTATGTATAGATGAGGCATGGTTCTTTGTGACTTGCTCGAATTTGCTCTCGAGCCTCCTATGTGCTTCTTCCATGCCTTCGAACTTATCCAAAATCTTATATAACTTTGAATCCATCGAGCTCACTTTATCTTGCTGGAAACTCAGTTGCCTTTAAGGCCTGAATTATCCTCCATTGTTGTTTGACTAGGAGAAGTTAGGGTAGTTCTTCCACCCAGGGTTGTAGGTGTTGGAGTAGGGATTATTACCCCTTCCTTGTCTATATTGTGTCCCATATAATTCATTTGCTCTTGACTGTCCTCATTCATTAAATAACAATCAACGGTATCATGGTCTATCTGGCCACAAAGCTCATACTTCAACTATGCGATTTTCACTTGAGCTGAGGATGATGCCTTCATGTTGTTTAGTTGTCCCGTCAGGTTGTCAATCTTCACTTGCATCTTTGTCATCTGATCGACCGTGACAATTCCCTTCTGCTCTCTGAAAGTAGTTATTGGCCTCCCTTGCTCGTTTGTCCATAAGTAGCTGTTGCTTGCCATCTCTTCTATCAACTCCTTCACTTCATCAACAGTCTTTCGCATCAAGGATCCTCCAGACACTGCACCGATTGTGCCTCTTGTCGGTGGGTTAACTCTATTATAAAAGGTTTATAAAAGGAACTCCTTCGGTAAGTTATGATGTAGGCACTTCCTTTGTAGATCCTTATTTCTTTCCCACGCTTCGTAGATTGATTCCCCGTCACCTTGTTAGAAATTAGTGATTTCCTTAATTATCTTGGTGGTCTTTGTCAGCAGGAAATAGTTGTCCAAAAAGGCACGCAAAAGCTGATCCTATATCGTGATGTTGGTTAGGCTTAGTGAATGGTACCAAGCCTTTGTCCTGTCTCTAAGAGTAAAGGGAAATAGCCTAATTCTAGCAACATCCTCTGATATCTGACGATACCAAAAAGTATCACAGATCTCGAGGAAATTCACGATGTGCACGTTGAGATCCTGGCTCGCCAATCCATAGAATTGCATGTTTTATTGAAGCATGCTGAGGAGGGCCAGCTTAATCTCGAACGAAGCTGCTAGAACAGACGGCCTAGCCACTCCTTGGTTCACAGCGTTAAACCTTAGCCTCATGAAGTCTACCAGGGTTCTTTGTTGTCGGCCTTGGTTCACTCCGTGGTTGATGTTCTGTTGGAATTCGTCGGCCATAGTTGATTTTTCAATCTCGTCGTCTTCTTCTTGCCGAGCTTTTCAAAGGTTTCATTCTAGTCGAGTAATATCTAAATCTAATGTCGCCGCTGCACGACTAGAACCTCTCGTGACTCTTATGTTCATGGAAGAGCACGATTTCTGAAATGAAACAAAAAAAAACAAAAATGAAAATAAAAATAAAAAACTAATCTAAATAATGCCTTAAACTATAGAACTAAACTATAGCTTTCCAGGCAACGGAACCAAAAACTTGATCGGGGTGTTACGCTATGAAAAGTTTTAATATTTATAACCTCGATATTTCTGTAAGCATACGGTTCGTTTGCGTAGTACCTGAGGTATCGTTCCCTCGAGGAGGGTTAATCTAGTCCTAAAATCTAAGATCGGAGACTATTAAACAAATATTTAATAAACAATATATTTTAACACGAGGACTAACTAAATCAAATAACCAAATCAACTAACAAAATAATAATTGAAAATTAACATTTAATTAAAATCAATCATGATGATGATTAAAAATTTTAAATAACAGTTAATGGAAATTTATCAAAACGATTTGAAAAGTCTTGCAAAACTTTAATTTTTGTGTCAACCCGATGCAAGTCACGATCGTGGTTCTGCCTGCCACGATTGTGGCCAGCAACTAACCCTCTCTGTCACAATTATGGCCTAAAGTGCACGATCGTAGCCTGGCACAGAGCTCTCTTTCATGATCGTGGCCCAAAGTGCACGATCGTGGCCTGGGTTCTGTCAGCTTGTCTCTTTCTGTCACGATCGTGGCCTGTTGTGCCACGATCATAGGCCATGTTTTTAGCCCGAAACTCTTCAAAACTTCTCCGTTCTTCACCGTTTACCTTGAAACACTAACAAACACATCAAGGTACCTAAAAAATATAACATTTAAGCTCAAAAACTCATAGTAACCCATAAAAACACTTAATCACATAAACTAATACAATTAAAACATAAATACTTACTAAACACTCAATTTAACATTAAATACTTAACAAGTTGAACCCTCACAACTATCAATAGACTAAACAAAAGGTTGAATCTAAATGTCTTTATCACTTTAATGCTTCTAATTTAACAAATGTAATTTTAATATGAATAATAAAAGTAAGTTCTAGAATTATCCAGCCATGGATGATAACATACATGAAAGAATAAAAACAGCTTAAAATAATGATCTAGTTAGTCCTAAGCTCAAAAGCCTACAAAAATAGTTTTGTGTGTAAATAATATGCAATTTTTATTCAAATTAATTATCTCAATGATTACTAAAAATATGAATTGTAAAAGCAAGTCTATTCTAACTTTCATCCTTTTGCATACTAATTCAATTCACTAATTGAACGTGGTTTTTTGATGTATGTAAGTTTTAATTAATTAACCTCAATAATCCACAAGCACACGGGTTGTTCACGTAGTACCTAAGGTGTTGATCCCACAAGGAGGGATAATCTAGTCCTAAAATCTAAGGCCAATATAATTCGCAAAAATTCAAAAGATAGAAAAACTTAAACAAGAATTCAATTCAATCACCCAAATTAATCCAAACATCAATTATGAAAATATTAACAGTTTAGCTATTGCAACACACTCAAGAATTAACCTAAGAAAACTGTTAATTGAGAGAAAGGAAAATTTACCTATCTTTAACGTTAACCTAATTGATTATGACTTACCGGATTATTGGTTCTAGACGATCCTAGGGTTGACTACTCTCTCTTGAGTTATAACCATTAACCCTAAATTATAGACCCTAATCAAATTATGGAAAATTGCAATTTCTCAATTAACAACCTATCCAAAACCTTAATTAGATCTAAAGTTGTCCAATAAACTATCGGGAACCTATGTGATATCTCTCTTCACACAATTACCGATTTGATTAATTCCTCGTTTGTATTAAATCACCTAACTCTTGTTAGCTCAATTTAATAATTTTTCATTCTGTTCACCCTCTCAGTTTATTAATGAATTATGCAATCACAGATATCAATCACAAATAAATCAAATAAACATAAAAATAATTAGATTTCATTAAGTCAAAGATAAAAACCCGAAGGTGAGTTTAGAACATCTCAACATTCATAAATCCTCTCATCAAATTGCTATTCCCAATTCTATACAATAATAAAAATGGAAAATAACAGGAAATACGATCTTGTATGGAGACGGGAGGTAGCGACATCGGAAACTCCTGATCTGGGAAGTACGTCAATGTTGGCTTCTTCTCCACTTCTCTTTTCCTTCTTCTCTTTCTTAATCTCTCAACAATTCTCTCTAGGGTTTCTCAATGTTCGTGGGCCACATCTAAGCCTTTTGTCACAATCGTGGTGGCCGTGTCCTAGGCTTCTGCCACGATCATGGGCTGACTCTGATGCTTCTACCACGATCATGGGTTGACTCTAGTACTTCTGTCACGATCGTGGCCTATTGTGCCATGATCATGGGCTGTTGTTTCAGCCCGAGTGTATCCGAAACTTCTCCGTTCTTCGAATTTGACCCTAAAACACTAACAGACACATAAAGGTACCTCAAAAACATAATAATTAAGTTCAAAGACTTGTACTAACCCACAAAAACACTTAAACACAAATAATTAACTACATAACACAATTCTAACCTAAACATATACTAAACGATTGAATTAACAATTAAATATATATCAAACTAAGTCCTAAAACATGATGCAATTCACATTTATCAACATCCCCACACTTAAACGTTTGCTTGTCCTCAAGCAAACAAAATAACAAATACATAAAATCACACGACACACGATGCAGTAATGAGACAAGGTTTCAACTTCAAGAAATAAATTTAATTTTAAACACAATCATTCAAGTATATCAAATCATTAACATGAAAAATTTGCATCTTGGAGCTTTAAACTAAATATGCATATTAGTCCAGACTCAAGTGTTAAATTGTTTACCCTTTTCAATTACATACACACATTAATAATTCTTTGGTCATTCAGGCTCTGTAACTACTCCTAAGTATGTTTTCATGAAAAGTCAAGCTATTACAAGTTTGGTAGGTTTTTATTCGAAACACACAATATTTTTTTATTTACTTTTTGTGAACATGGACTTAGTCTTTTTACACGGAGGCAATCATTGGTAATGAATGTCGATCCGATTACTAAATTAAGTCATGTTTTCTTATTAAGCTGCTTAGTTGGAACATCTTTATAGCCTTTTGACGTGAAGGCATACATTTGTGATGCGTGTCGATCTGGTTACTTAGCTACATCACATTCTCAACTGGCTATTAGTTCTATTCATAACCAGAAGGCTAGCAGAATAGTTATTTATTTAAAATTAACAAACATTTTTTCTACCTTGTTGCTTTAGCTACTTGTTTTCATGAAAAAATACTAGCAAAGCTACTTAAGTTGAAAGGCCTCAAATTATGAATGAATGTTACAATTTAGAGGGTGACAAACTAACACTAAACCCTAATTAATTTGCATTTTTAGCCAAAGACCTCAATTCACTAATTTTGCGAGCTAATGATTCTTCATAACCTAATGGACTATGTTCAGAATTAAATCAATTTCAATCCATTTAAGCCATTGACACATTAACACGATTCACAAAATGAAATCTAATAACTATCATGCAAAATTCACATTCAACGCAAAACATATAACCCTCCCCACACTTGAACAGAACATTATCCTTAATGTGAGAAGGGGCCAAACAAACACATATGGAAAGAAGAATCATAAACTAGAATAAAACAAAAATAAAATAAAGACTACATTTTAAAAACAAGGGGTTAGAAAACAGTCTCATGGTGATAGAGGAGGGGATGGTGTTAGAGGTGGCAGTTTAACTCCCTGAGAAATAACAATGGATAAGATGTATGTCCCAACTCGAACGTCTTTGAGTTTGGGCCATCTCCTTCATCCTTCTAGAGTTCTCTGCGAGTGTATCTGTAATTACCTTGGTATTTATGGAGATTGTGACCAGTACTTTCTTCCAGCCTGGTTCTTCTATTTTTTCTTTTTCTTCCTCAGATTCCTCACTGGTTGAATCCTCTTCTTGTTACTGTTGAGCACTTGAACTTGCTTAACCAATCCTTCCCTTTACGTGTGTCTTAGCATTAATATCCGATTTTAGGATTTCAGCTTGCCATAGATGATGATGATTTATGAATTCAGGATGGTAGATTGTAAGTCCGCTGCACTAAACTCTATAGTAATTAGCTATGGTCGAAACCAAGTAACCCTTTCCTAAGTTATTACTCCTCTTCTTTTGAGCAACAATAATTACGTTAAAGATGTGGATGGTTGTGCAAACTGGGATGCTATGATCCATGCACCACAACATGAAAAGTTCTTTTGTCGAACATTTGTTGGTTTCTGTTTTGTTAAAAATAGTTTGACATATGAGTTTGTGCAGCAACAAGTGTTTGTGGCTTCTGATTATGTTGTTGTGTGCATTCTTACTGTCAAAACACTCTAACCCAGCTAGTTTAGTCTAGTAGGGGTTGACACGAAAATCATCGTCCTGATCCACTACGAACGACTCAGGAAACCACAAATTTCATACAAAGTCTCATTATCAAGTCCATAAGGATGTCACTGCAACCTAAACCACAATTCCCTAGGTTTGTTGGATTCGAATTTAAGGGATCTAAAGGATTCTAAGGTAAGTTCTTCGTAAACTGGGAATTGAAATTTAATGAACTGTCCTTGTTGAATTCTCTCTGCTAAACTTTTGACCTTATCTCACAATTCTAATATATCTAAAGTTTCAAAATGAAAATACTTTAGAACTATAATTTTCTTGTTGCGAAGAGAATGAAAGTGGGTACTGATAGTTGTGTATTAATGTGTGTTTTTCTAAGTATTTAGCATATGTTTCTTGCATAATAGGTTATTATTGTTGTGTTTTAGGATTTATTTTGTATGTTTTTGTTTAGTTTGATCTTCATGGTTGTTCTTTTATGTTTGATGTTGATTTAGGGTAAGAATTGATCATTTTGATGTAGGAATAAAGGGTGGCCACCTTTGTGATTGAGTTAGGGACCAAGAGAGGAGAAGAGAAGTGAAGGAATTGTAAGACAAGAACCCACAATCATAGGATTCACGCTAATTCCCACGATCGTAGGATCCCTAACCCGAAGAGACATGCGGGTTTTACTTATTCTTAGATTTTTGTGACTATATAAGGGCAAAGATCCCTAGGGCCGAAAGGGGTCGTGAAAACTTACCTCCTTGAGCTAAAAAACAGATTTAGAGCTTAAAGAGAGGTAGAGAATCAAGATTTCCATTCCAAATTAGGCAAAGAGCACACCAACTCTAGATTTTCCAGATTTGGGAAAAAAAGAGGAGGAGCTTGCTTCATCTAGTTCTGATTTCATTTTTTTCTCTTCTAGCATCTTTATTATGGATTTTCTAGCTGTTGAGGATGTTAATGACTTTATGAGTGGCTGAGTTATTTGTAGAGATTACTTTTGAACTACTTATTGAACTCCAACTTTGTTGATTTGAATGAATGATGCTTTTGAAGAATGTTAAGCTTATACCTTGTAATATATTAAGAAATTGAGTTGGGTAAATTATGCAGGGCTGTATAATGAGAATTGGCACTCTATAGACCTACATTCATTAATTTAATTGATTAGTTAGAGAGAGATCTTAGCTAAATAGTTGATTACGTATAGGATAACTTCATAACTAGTTGAATTAGTGGACTGATTCTACAGATTGAGAGATTGCTTAATCATTTCCATTTAATTTGGCTAGGGACAATTAATTACACCTTGAGAGAGGGTAGTCAATACATTAGGGCATCTTAGGTGAGGTATAATTCAATTAACAAGGTAGGAGGGAGATAAGATAGGAAAAAAGTAATCTTTAATTAATAATTCTTGAATTCTAAGTTTATGCACTTTTGCTTTATCATTTGTTCATTGTTAGTTATTTGATTTAGTTTAATTTTTCAGTTTATATTCATTAAAATTGGTTCTTAAACGAAACATCCTGAATTAAGTAATGTCTAAACACAATCTCTGAGGGATTGATATCTGTTCTTTACTATAAGTTGCACCCCATATACTTGTGGTTTTGAGCATAAAACTAGTGAATTAGTCTTGCAATCAACAAGTTTTTGGCGTCATTGTCAGGGATTATTTGTTTAATATATTGTTTAATTTAGGTAACTTTAATTTGAGAGTGTTTAATAATTTTCCTTGTGTATTTACAGGTGCATGAACACAAGGAGCATACGAAGGTCTATTGAATTTAGTGACGAATAATTATCAGATATCACAAGGCACGAACGAGAGTTAAGGAGAGCAAAGCGCCAAGAAAATCTTCAAACAAATATAGCGAAAGAAGGAGAACAAGAAGGGGCTGAGAGAACATTGATAGATTTTATGAGGCCCAGATTTAATCCACAAGGAGTTACAAGGACTGCAGTCATAGCAAAAAATTTTGAAATCAAGTTGGGACTCTTAAACATACTCCAAAATAGTGCTTAATTCTATGGGTTATCAACTGAAGATCTCAATGCCCTCCTAGCAAACTTTTTGGAGATGTGCAACACTTTTAGATTCCAAGGGATGTCTGATGATGCTGTGAGGCTCAGATTATTTCCATTCACTTTGAGAGATCGAGCCATGGTATAGTACAAATCACTTAGTGCATCTCAGATTACTACATGGAAGCAAATGGCCTAAGCCTTCCTTGCCAAGTACTTCTCGTTGACAAAGACTATGCGGATCACCAAGGAAACTACAAACTTTCAGCAACATGATGGGGAGTCATTATATGAGACTTGGGAGAGGTTTAAAGAGTTGCAAAGAAGCTGCCCACACCATAACCTTCCAAGGGAGTTCTTACTGCAGACATTCTATAATAGTGTGAATCAGACTACAAGGGGGACAATATATGCAGTTGCTAGGGGGTCGTTGATGAGGAAAACCATTGAGGGGGCTCATGATCTTTTAGAGGACTTGGCAAGTAATAGTTGCATGTGGTTAAATGAAAGGAGTAGGCAAGGCACAAAGGAACAAAAAGGCATGATTCCAATTGATTCTGTCACAACCTTGGAAGCTCAGATTACCGCCCTCACTAAGCAGTTGAACAATATGCAAGGAGCTTCATTATCCACAGTCAAAACCATACAGGTCCACTGTAAGTTATATGGGTAGGATAATAATTGCACAACAGAATGCTTCTTGCTGGGAGCTAGTAGCATAGAACAGGTAAATTACTTGGGTTAACCACATCGAGGTATCAATCCATACTCTAAACCTTGTAATCCGAGGTGGAAAAACTACTCAATTTTTCTTGGAGTACTAATAATGCAGGTGGCTAAGAAAAATCACAAGGACCTGATTTCAATGAAACCATCTTTGGTCTTTAGAGAACAAAATGGACAAGTTAATGGACATATTGGGCTCTAAATTCTCAATTAAAAAGGAAAGTCAAAAAAGGTAAGAAGAGAATCAGAAACAGATGTTTGCGAGCCAGGACGCCAAATTTGACCAAATCTTGGAGAACCATGTTTCCTCTATCCACAACTTGGAGGTTCAGGTAGTTCAACTTACTACTGCTTTATCTTCTAAAAATACAGGTAGCCTACCAAGCAACATTGAAGCCAACCCAAAGGAACAACTCAAGGCCATCACACTTCAGAGTGGCAAGCAACTGGAGGAGCCAAGTGTGCAAAAGGAGAGGCAAATGAAGGAGAAAGGCAAGGAGATAGAAGAAGAGAAAGTAGAAGAGAGGCCATATGTACCACCACCACCCTATAAGCCTAAACTTTCATATCCACAAAGGGTGAGACAACATCAGGTAGACACTCAGTTTTCCAAGTTTCTGGAGAAACTAAAGAAACTTCAAATTAACTTATCATTACTGGAAGCCTTGGAGTGCATGCCTAAGTATGCGAAGTTTCTTAAGGACATACCTACTCATAAATGCACTTAGGAGGAAAATCAGACAGTAGCCTTGATGGAAAATTATAGTTCGATCATCTTAAGCACAATGCTTTCAAAACAACAAGATCGAAGGAGTTTTACTATTCCATATATTGCTAGTAATTTTGAATTTTCTAAATGCTTATGTGATTTAGGTACAAGTATTAACTTGATGCCTTTGTCTATTTTTAGGAAATTGAGATTAGGAGAGGTCAAGTGAACATCCATGCTCATTTAGCTTGTGGATCAATCCATCATGAGGCCATTTGGAGTTGTAAAAGATGTGTTAGTAAAAGTGGATAAATTTATCATTCTTGTTGATTTTGTTATGTTGGATTTTGAAGCCTATAGAATTTGTCCATTGATTTTGGGTAGGCCCTTTATGAATACTGGTAGGGCATTAGTTGATGTGCATGAAGGAAAACTTGCTTTAAGAATTGGTGATGAGCAAGTTGAATTTAACATATCTAAATCTTTGAAGAAACCAACAAATGATACTGCATGTATAAAAATTGATGTTGTGGATGAGTGTGTGAAGGAGGTTGAAGAGGAAGTTGATGAAGTTATTAAAGTGTATAGGGATAAGAGTGTGAGAGAAGAGGAATTATGTGAGGAAGTTGAGCTAGAGAAGTTGGAGAGAACAGATACACCCACACCACCTTCCATTATTAAGCCTCCCACTTTAGAGCTTAAACCTTTACCTTCCCACTTGAGATACACCTGCTTAGGTAAGAACCATACCCTACCCATCATTATCTCCAACCAATTGGATTATGAGCAAGAAGAGAAAGTGGTGGAGACCATTACGAAGAGGATGAAAGCCATGGGGTGGCAAATTTTTGATATTAGGGGGATTAGCCCCAATGTGATGATGGATAGGATTAACTTAGAAGAAGGATGTAAAATAGTGAGGGAGAGACAGAGAAGGTTAAATCTAAACATACAAAAGGTTGTGAAGAGGGAGGTAGTGAAGCTTTTGGATGCGGGGATTATTTACCCCATTTCAGATAGTGAGTGGGTGAGTCCAGTGCATTGTGTGCCTAAAAAGGGTGGCATGATAGTGATGGAGAATGAACAAGGTTAAAAAATTTCTACTAGGACCATCACAGGTTGGCGAGTGTGTATTGATTATAGGAAGCTCAATTTGGCCACCAAGAACATTTTTCTTTACCTTTTATGGACCAAATGATTGAGAGGGTAGTTAGTCATTTTTTTACTATTTTCTTGATAGATATTCAGGGTACAATCAAGTGTTTATATACCCGAAAGACTAAAAGAATACCACTTTCACTTATCCTTATCAGACTTTCTCTTATAGGAGGATACCTTTTGGTTTATACAATGCACCTGCCACATTCCAAAGGTGCATGATGGCTATATTTGCAGACCTGAATGAGAACTTCATGGTGGTATTTATGGGTGACTTCTCTATCTTTGGAGATTCTTTTGATCATTTCTTATTTAATTTAGACAGAGTGCTTCAAAGATATGAGGAGTCTCATCTAGTCTTGAACTGGGAGAAGTGTCATTTCATGGTTCAAGAGGGAACTATATTGGGCCATAAGATCTCATTCAAGGGGATTGAAGTGGATCGAGCTAAGATTGAAGTGATTGAAAAGCTACCACCTCCCACCAAAATCAAAGGCATCCGAGCCTTCCTTGGTCATGCAAGGCTCTACAGATGGTTCATCAAAGATTTCTCTCTTATCGCTAGACCCTTGACTCATTTATTAGTTAAAGATGTGTCTTTTGTGTTTGATGATGCTTGTTTGGATGCTTTTAACAAGTTGAAGAAGGCACTTACAATAGAACCCATTCTGACACCGCTAGATTGGTCTCTTCCCTTCTAGATTATGTGTGATGCAAGTGATCATGCCATTGGCTATATCCTTGGCTAGCAAAAGTAAAAGAGGCTGCACTCCATCTACTATGCAAGCAAGACCTTGATGGAAGCACAATTGAATTACATAACTATGGAAAAGGAGTTACTTATAGTGGTACTTGTATGTGAGAAATTTTGTTCTTATCTTTTGGGCTCACAAGTTATTATTTTTATAGACCATACAACATTACATTATCTTTTTGCTAAGAAGGATGCCAAGGTTAGGCTCATCCGGTGGGTGCTTTTACTCCAAGAATTCAATATTGAGATTAAAGATAAGAAGGGAGTAGAAAATGTTGTAACGAACCACCTATCACGGCTTGAAGGGGACACCATAAAGAAGAAGAGGAAATTGAGGAGAGCTTTCCTAATGAGGCTTTAATGATGGTGGAAAATCCTTTTCATCCTTGGTTTGCAGATATTGCGAACTACCTCTTAGGTGGTATTCTTCCTTATGATCTTTCATATCAATAAAGGAAGCGTTTCTTATTTTAGTGTTCTCGCAATATTTTGGATGAACCTGTATTATATAAAATTTGTGCTGACAATGTGATTCGCAGGTGTGTCCCTGGATATGAAAAGCCTGACGTTTTGTTTCAATGTCGTAGTTCAGTGTAGGTAGGACACTATGGAGCGAATAAGACGGCGACTCGTATCTTGTAATACAGGTTCTATTAGCAAAGTTTGTTCAAGGATGTCCGAAACTTTGTGCTACAGTGTGATACATGCCAGAGAATGGGCAACATACCAAAGCGGGATGAGATGCCACTTTCTAATATCATGGAAGTGGAAATATTTGATGTGTGGGGCTTGCATTTTATAGGACCATTCCCATCCTTCCTAGGTAACACATACATCTGGTTAGAGTTGATTATGATTCAAAGTGGGTTGAAGTCATAGCTACTCCAAACAATGATGGCAAGGTGGTGCAAAGGTTTATCAAAAAGATTTTCACTAGATTTAGAGTACCTAGAGCGATAATCAATGATGGAGGGAGTCATTTTTACAACAAACCCTTTGAAGCTCTATTGAAAACATATAATGTGCATCATTGAGTGGCGACTCCTTACCATCCACAAACAAGTCGTCAAGTGGAAGTGGTGAAGAGAGAATTGAAGAAGATTTTGGAGAAGTTAGTGAGCACTTCAAGGAAAAATTAGGCTTTGAAGTTAAATGATACACTTTGGGTCTATAGGACAACCTTCAAGATACCCATAGATACTACTCCATAAATACTTGTGTATGGCAAGGCTTGCCATTTACCTTTCGAGTTGGAGCATATAGCCTATTAGGCAATTCAAAAGTTGAATATGGATTGGGAGCTTGCAGGTGAGGAAAAATTGTTACAACTTGATGAATTGGAAGAGTTGAGATTTGAAGCTTATGAAAATGCTAAGTTGTATAAAGAAAGAGCAATAAAGTGGCATGATGCTCACATTAAAAAGAAGGAGTTTAAGAGTGGCGACTTGGTGCTTTTATTCAATTCACAACTTCGGTTATTTCCCAAAAAGCTCAATTTAAGATGGAATGGACCCTTTAAGATCCTTTAAGTGTTTCCCCATGGAGCTTTGGAGTTGGAAAATGACAAGGGTGAAGCATTCAAGGTTAATGGGCATAGATGCAAGCCATACTATGGAGGGACATACTCATAAGAAAGGGAAGTCATCTCTTTCCTTTCTTCCACTCTTTTATAAATGCATGTGGAATGGTTAAGCTAACGACCTTAACTTAGCATGTTTACTTTTCTTTTGCTTGCCTTTGTTACTTCTTTGTTTAATTTGTTTGGTTCTGATTATGTTTGGTTTGAGTTTGCTATGATTTCTTAGTGTTTACTTGGGTTTTTTTTAGTTTTAACTTGTTTTCTCTTCAAATTTCTTATTGGTTAGGTGATTTTAATGTGTTTACAGGTTGCTTAAATGTTAGGAATGCATGTTAAGCTTGGAAGAGGGCTAAAATGTTGGAAAATCAAGATTGGGTGTCTATATAGTGCCCACGATTGTGGGAATGGGTCAGTTTCCCACGAACGTGGGAAGGCTCTTCAGAAAGTTTCTAGAGCCTCAACCCATGATCGAGGGAATGGGTATGTTTCCCATGAACGTGGGAAGGCTCTTCAAAAAATTTCTGAAGCCTTAACCTATGATTGAGGGAAGCAAAGGGATTCCCATGATTGTGGGATCCCCAGCCGAAGGATTTTTAAAAATCCCTCCTTTCTTCTTTCTTCATCTTCTCACATTCTCTCACTCTAAAACTAACACTCACTTACTTAAACCTCACAAATCCTTCATCTTTCCCCCAAATCTTGGTATTTTCTCCGCTTTTTCCACATTATTCACTCCCCTAACACTTACTTCACATTACCCACTAAAAAATCCAAGATTTGGTAAGTTTTTCTCTCTTTCCCACTTAAAAACGTGTTAACCTCTCTCTTGACTCTTTTTGCAAGTTTTTCTCCTTAAATGGCTCTGAAGAAGCTTGTAGCCCATAAACCAACTGACCAACTGCGTCTTCAAGTCTCCAGAGAAGGTAAACGTGATATGGTGGCCACTTTTCGTGCCCCATTCCTCGAAAGAAGAAAGTATGAGGTTTCAAGACTTTAAGGATAGAGAGTTATTGCCTCCTAGGTACTTTGATTTTGACCTATTAAAAACTCTAGGACTAAGGCATAACATTGAAAGATTGGCTGCAAAAATTGGCTGGGGTCGTTTAATTCATTGTGATGTATCGATATACCTTATGATGCCTATAGAAGTTTTCACCTCTGTGCACTAAAATACCAAAATGGACACATTCTGGTTTAGGATAGGTGGCCATGCTTATAAGCTGGATTATACTGTCATTCGTGAGCTCTTTGAATTGTCTAACACCGAAGTTTTGGATGACCATGATAATTTTTATGTGCATGATTATTGGAAGATCTTTACGGGTAAAAGCACTTTTCACTTTAGGAATGTACCTAACACTTTGATTCGTAGCACTGAGCACTTACTTCTTCACAAGTTTGTGTGCCTAATTGTTTTTAACAAAACTGAAAACAACAAGTGTTTAGTGAAGGCACATTTCTTTCTTTGATGCATGGATAATAAAATTAAAGTGAATACCCCTTATTGCATTTTTTGATCTATTGTGGGTTGCATTACTATGACAAGCTTATATTTTGGCGTGGATTATATTGTTATTGTTGGATCGAAAACTTAAGCATACAAGATTTAGCTAAAGCGATAGATTTCAAAACATTTTTTTAGAAATCAAATTTCAGTAAAAGCAATATAACCAAATCAACATGCTAAGCCATACATGATACGGTATAAGGAAAATATTTAACATAAGTATAAGATAGTAGAATTATACCGACTCCTTTGTTACATCTTTAACTCCTCGCTGTGCTATCCTATCCTTGGCAATGTATCCTCTCCTAAGTGATGTATCCTCTTCTCGTTATTGTATCCTCGACCAATCTAATCTACCACTTATTCTCCTTGGATAACTTGGTTAACAAGATCCTTTGGTGGGAAAGGAGAAGAAAACTTGAAGACATTTTGAAAAGGAAGCTAAAGATGAGACACCTCTTATGCAAATTTCGGCTATCTCATGTAAGATAGGAGAGAGAGAGATAAAAATTCAACAACATTCTTTCTCTCAATTTCTGTTAAGCCTCAAAGAAAGAAGTGAACCAATGCACCACATCCTTCCTTAATCAATCATAAAGAAGCCAATAAATGAGACTCTTCTCATTTATTTTAAGATGGCTGTATGAAAAACCCAATAACCTAAAATGATACATCTCGTTTTCAGTTTTGTGATGAAAGAAGGAAGAGGGTCCATCAAATGCATCTCTTTCTTCTTTAATCCAATGAATGCTAAATGGTTACATGCTATCATTAAAAGACAACCATTAAACCATTTAACGATAAGGTTATAACTCCATTTAATGATAATAAAGTATGTTAAAAACCATTTTAAATGTAGTAAACCAATGCTGCATATTTAACCCATTAAAACCGAAAATCCACCTCCTTTTATCTTTAATAACTTTGATTTAATTTAATTTAATTAATCAAATTAAACCAAAGTCTAGCCCATTTCTAAATATTCATTTAGACTTCTAATTAAAGTAAGCCCAACATTCAATCATAGGCTTAAAATCCCTATTTGTCTTTCTTACTTTGCTTGATAACCTTCCTAGAAGCCAAATGGGGAATCTAATTGGACTTATATAATTCAAGCTCCAATAAGCCCAGAATTAATTTAATCCCATTATAATTAATTCCAGCTTATTAACTAAATGTCATTCCATTAAAGACAATTAGTTGAACTCTTGAATTATTAAATATTATGAGAACACATGTTTCAAATTGCCAATTGTAAACTCTAATATGAACCATATTATAGCCATCCGGTAAAATTACTGTTTTGCCCTTATGTTGATTTTTCCTTCCAGATCACCTGTTTTACTCTATATGGTGATTAACATACAAGATCTCATCTTGGTGTTAAGACTTGATGGGTAGCTAGTCCATCAAATTCCTGGTGCCAGTTTTATCACCAATATCTATAAAACATCTAGAAGTGATGATATCAATATAAACTCTTTATTTACGTGAATGTTCTATGATGCATGTTTCAATTAATAATTCCATCATACGAACACTAGATTAATATCCTGTAAAAATCCATTCCGATCATATCAAGAATTATAATAAAACACATATGAGTTCACCACTTATCAAGATTGTGGTCCATAATAAGCAAATGCTAAAATGTGTGTTTTAAGATTAAAGTAACGATCTACTTTATTCATTAAAACATATATCATTTCACATTCATTTAGTAGTTCCATTATCAATAGTCAACAACTATCATGATATGAAACTCATCATTCACTTGAAGTAAACTCCTTTACTCACATGGAGATAAATCATAACACTACAGTCTCAACCATAATCAAGCGACCAACTTGATTATTCAGCAGTGAATCAATTAATTTAGATTATAATTGTAACATCCCCTCACCTATGGGAAGGGCATTTTAGTCATTTTGAATGGGTTAGAATAATTGAAAGTGTTTCTG
>JANQAP020206489.1:0-19722 GCA_026874005.2 Erythroxylum coriaceum | reverse complement strand
CAATATGCAACTTGGCTTGCAAATTGCTCTTAACATCCTCAAGTGAAATTTTGTCCCTACTATAAATCAACATATCTTTAAATGCTTTATAAGATGCCGGTAATAAGCACAATAACAAAAGGGCTTGATCCTCATCCTCTACCTTAGCACCAATTTTATCTAAATCATTCAAATAGATGCAAACTCCGAAATATGCTCAGAAATTGATGTTCCTTCAACTATGCGAAGGGTGTACGTAGAGGCGCAACTTCAACCGCAATCGATTTATGAGAGACTTCTTCATATAGATGTCCTCCAATTTTTTCCACAAACCCTTAGCGGTTTTCTCCGACAAAACCTCTTGTAACGTCGAATTGCTCAAACACAAATGGATAATGGACAAGGCCTTATCATCCATATCTCTCCACTTTTTATCCGATACTGCATCAAACAATTTATCTCACCCATAAATAGCTTCCTTAACGCCTTGACTCGACAAAATTGCCGCCATACGCATTTGCCAAAGTGCAAAACTAGACTTCCCATCATACTTCTCAATATCAAACTTACCCGACATATCCATCAAATTTCTCACAATATCCAATCAACAAATCTCTGAAAATTTATGGTCAAACAGAAAATACTAGAAAATATAGGGGCTAATGTGTATTTTCTGGAACTTAGGGATCAAAACAAAAAATTTCAGAAATGCTAGGACCAAACCAAAAAAAAGAAAAATTCTGCAACGGCAGGGCTGAATCGAGAAGATAGACTTGACGGACGACAGCTGAGAGGAGAAGATGAAGAACTGGACTGACGTTGCTGGCGGCTGGAGATTGCAAAACGCGATAGAGTAGTGATCCCGACAGCAGAGGACGGCGAGAAAAGATGATGCTGGCGTCGGTGGGTGGCAGACGGGGGAAGCGGAAGGCGGACGGTGGACGGCAGACGGTGGCTTGAACCACAGCAGCGACTACGGTGACAAAGGCTGCTCTGATACCAATTTGTTCGAGGTTTAGGACGATGACGATGGTTGAGAGAGGGAGAGAGTCAGGTGAGGTTTCTAGAATGATAGAGATTGTGTATTAAGTTAAAACCACTGTTAATAATATACAAGACAAAAAATATATAGACAAAGCCCAATGGGCTTAAGTAACAATTTGGTTCATAATATAACACCTTATTTTCTAATATCTATCATCACTTGTCCATTAGATTTACTATATATTTCAGTATCATATTTAGGGGAAAAACAAGTTTTGACATTAATTAATCATTGAATTTGCGAATATCACGTCAGAAGTGTATATTCTTCATTTAACTATGATTTATCCTAAATTCTAAGATATTATGCAATACATGTGAAAAAAATTTATTGGTCATCACGAGAAACCTTGGAATAACATGATATGGATATAATTGCCAAGTAGTGCACGTTCTCATATGTAATTGAAACTAAAAGAGTAAGTGAGAGAGTTAATTTGGTAGCTCAACAAATTGGAACCTTTTAATTAGAAAAAAATGACCATCCAAAAGGAAACAGCCAAATAATTGGAATGTAAAATTAGAAAGACTACTTTAGTTTGACTTTCTTTTAGCTTTATGTGCTTTTAATGCACCCTCCCTAACAATATAAGTCGAGTTGTGCAGTTACGAAAGTCAAATATATATATACGTGTTGAAGATGTGTTTATCTTTTCTTTCTTTCATTTTATATCATTAATAAGTTCGGACACATATATGTGAACGATCAGCGACTAATAGCTATCTCTAGGTTTGTCCCTTCAACTTCATTAGCTGTAACTTTCCATGCGTTTATAATAGCACATATATGGATGGGGACTACAAACACATGTTAATTTTCTTCTCTTGTAGAATCAACCGTACGTATGTGTAATATATATGTCCACATAACTTGTAGGATGATCATAAGATTTGTAATATATAATCCCTCAGACCGGCTATCTCATATATAACAACAAATGTTTGGCGTCTTGAAGTAAGTTTATGAGAAAATTACGTGAAAATATATTCTTAGGGTCACATATCAAGCAATAGTAGATGGTCATTGAGATTAAGTCATTATTAAGCCTATGACATGAGTGAATAAATAACGACATTAATTTACGAGTGGAATACATCCATGTTCAAGAAGGGAACATCAAGAGATACTAGATGGTGTGCTTAGTTGCATCTGAAAATTGGAAGAAGAGGAAGTAACGATAATTATTACAAGTTAAGTGGGCGTTGAGCGACGCGAGTCTCTCATTAAATCCTCTCATCTGCCTCCTTCATTGCCTAGCCAGGTCGCCTTTATATCCCCACCCTCCTCTCACTTCCTCTCCTCACCTACTACACACAATTCTCTCTCATTTTCTGTTCTTTGCTCTCCACCAAAACAACTACTAAAGCTCTTTTCCTTTTTCTTTCTTTTTTTAGAGCCTGCGGTGCGTGTTTCACTTGCTCCAAACCATGCCTCCAATCTTGCCGGAATTCTCCAACTCCGTCAAGCTCAAGTATGTTAAACTTGGGTACCAGTATCTGGTCAATCACATTCTTTATCTTCTTCTAATACCTGTAATGTTTGGTATTTCCATCGAGGTTCTTCGTTTAGGTCCCGGTGAAATCTTGAACCTATGGAGATCACTTCATTTTGACCTTGTACAAATTCTTTGCTCCTCTTTCTTCATCATCTTCATTGCCACTGTTTATTTCATGTCCAAGCCTAGGACCATCTACCTCGTTGATTATGCCTGTTACAAGCCACCTGTCACTTGTCGTGTTCCTTTCTCCACATTTATGGAGCATTCCAGACTTATTTTGAAGGATAAACCAAAGAGTGTGGAGTTTCAGATGAGAATTCTTGAGAGATCTGGTCTTGGTGAAGAAACTTGCTTGCCTCCTGCTATTCATTATATCCCTCCCAAACCAACCATGGAGGCCGCGAGAGGGGAAGCTGAGCTTGTCATCTTCTCTGCCATGGATTCACTTTTCAAGAAAACAGGCCTTAAACCTAAAGACATAGACATTCTCATCGTCAACTGTAGTCTTTTCTCTCCTACCCCATCTTTATCCGCTATGATAATCAACAATTATAAGCTTAGGAGCAACATTAAAAGCTTCAATCTTTCTGGGATGGGTTGCAGTGCGGGTCTTATCTCAATTGACTTAGCTCGCGATCTTCTCCAAGTTCATCCAAATTCAAATGCTGTTGTCGTTAGCACAGAGATTATTACACCAAATTACTACCAAGGTAACGAGCGAGCCATGCTTCTGCCAAACTGTCTCTTCCGGATGGGAGGTGCCGCAATTCTTCTGTCCAATCGCCGGTCAGAAAGTCGGAGATCAAAGTACCGTTTGGTCCACGTTGTTCGAACTCACAAAGGTGCTGACGACAAAGCTTACCGTTGTGTATACGAAGAGGAAGACAAAGAAGGTAAAGTGGGGATTAATCTTTCAAAAGATTTGATGGCCATTGCTGGAGAGGCACTGAAATCAAACATCACAACTATAGGGCCTTTAGTCCTACCAGCATCAGAACAACTCCTGTTTCTTCTAACACTCATCGGACGCAAAATCTTCAACCCCAAATGGAAGCCATATATTCCGGACTTCAAACAAGCTTTTGAGCATTTCTGTATTCACGCTGGGGGCCGAGCAGTGATTGATGAATTGCAAAAGAACTTACAGCTATCAGCAGAACACGTTGAGGCTTCAAGAATGACATTGCACCGTTTTGGAAACACATCGTCGTCTTCTCTCTGGTACGAGTTGAATTACATTGAATCAAAGGGAAGAATGAGGAGAGGAGATAGGATTTGGCAGATAGCATTTGGAAGTGGATTCAAGTGTAACAGTGCGGTTTGGAAGTGTAACAGAAATATCAAAACACCAAATGATGGCCCTTGGGCTGATTGCATCGAAAGGTACCCAGTTCACATTCCAGAAATTGTTAAGCTCTGAGATGCTTCATCATTAGTGGATTCTACTTCTTTGGGTTCTCGGTGTCTGCTAAAGGTAATTAGGGGTCAGAAATTTGAACTCGTTTCTCGACTGTATTCTTGGTATGCTGTTATCCCTGTCACACCATATTACCCTATTTACCACTCACTCCATTTTTTAAAAAATATTTTATACCAAAAAATGGTGTGTATATATATATATGCCCTTGAATGAATTGATATCACCCGTTTAAGGAAAACGGATCAAGATTGTTGTTTTTCTTTGGGTTTCATGACCAAGAAAAGAAAGGTGGTGGAGTTGCCTGGGCATTGCGAAAAGAATATGAATAGATATGGGAAGTGTAATTTTTCTGCTGCGTGCTAGCAGAGCAGGGTGATACGCGATAGAAAAACGATAGAGGTACATTTCTGTTAAATTATAAAGTTCCTACCTGCCCAGCAGTTTACCGATTATGCCCATACCTCATCTCTTAAGATCGCCCCGTGTCATTTAATTTGTCAATAAGTATAATTGTGAAGTCTAAGAGTGAGGACCACTGGTAAGAATAGACCTCTCTCAACAGTACTTTTAGAAGGACTTTATAATTTAATGAATTAGTTACAAAGTCAGCTGCATGGATAAGCTTAATGAGGCAGATGACCCACTTTTCAATTTGAGAAGACAAATGAAATGTTCGTTGGACCGTATATGTGACATGAGTTTTACGTAATCATGTACATGCATAAATAGGCTGAAGAAATAAATGTGAAGTTTTTATTGCGGAAATAAATACCAAAATTCCTTAATCATAAAACTGCAGTGGAACTCACTTTACCTAAAAAAATAAGTAGGAGGAGAGCTGATTTATTAGCAAGAAGCTGGATATAGTCGACTTATCTAAATCCATTTATGGTAAGACTTATTTCCACAGCCTTTTATGTTTAGATCATAGTATCACTGAAATTTCAATAGGCATCAAATTTAGGTAACTAAATTATCTCTTTAAATTCAACAATTTTTTAATAAAGGTGTAGGAAGTCGAGAACAATTAGATTCAAGTCGTTTTAAAACCAACGTTCAAAAATCATTATTAAGAGCAATCGGATTGATAACCTTTTTGAAATTGAAAGTACAAATTTTTACACCCTCAACAAGATTTCACTCAATACACTCAAAGTGTTTAGGGTGAAAAATGTAAGAATCATTAAAGTAGTGCATAAAAGGATTCTTAACTATAAGATTGCAATAAAATTATTTCTTCATCACTTATAAGTAAATTAGAAACAAAAATCAAAAGGTCTTATTACATGGTTTTAATTAGGTTAGGATATGATAAAGATAATAAGGATGATAAAATTGAAGGAAATTAAAATAAATAAAATTGTATGAAACTTAGTTCTTCACAATATAGGTGTCCTTTACATTATAATTCTAGTGGTACCATAACTATAACATTTTTCTATATATATATATGAGCATTTATCATGTACCAACAGTTAAAGAAATATTGAACCTTTTCAAAATTTTAAGTTTCAAGTAATCAAGTAAATGTAAATAGCATTCATGGTTCAAAACAAAAAGGCTTCAAGAAAAATAAGGTAAAGGTTAAAAATGTGATTATAATAATTAAATGAAAGGCTAAGTCTAAAAATTGGTTACACCCAAGAGATAAAATATGG
This sequence comes from Erythroxylum coriaceum, assembly GCA_026874005.2. Lineage (NCBI taxonomy): Eukaryota > Viridiplantae > Streptophyta > Magnoliopsida > Malpighiales > Erythroxylaceae > Erythroxylum > Erythroxylum coriaceum. The sequence goes on along the minus strand of JANQAP020206489.1, from coordinate 14,122 downwards.
TAGGATGATGACAAGAAATAGGTTACACCTAAGAGATAAAATATGGTAGGATGATGACAAGAAATAGGCTAAACAAAGGTTTAATTTAAATGCCTTTTTCATTTCAATGCTTCTAATTTAACAAATGTGATCTTAATATGAATAATAAAAGCAAGTTTTAGAATTATCTAACTATGCATGATAATGTACATGAAAGAATAAAAGAGCTTAAATAATGATGCTCTTAGGCTCAAAAAATCATAAAAATGATCTTGTGCATAAATGATACGCAATTTTCATTCAAATTGATTATCTTAATGATTGCTAAAAATATAAATTATTAAACTAGGTTTATTTTTACTTTCATCCTTTTCTATACTAATTCAATTCTATAATCAATAATAATTTAAAGTATTTTGGACAGATTTTAACTAACTTAAGATATTAGTTAATAAGATTTAATAAATAAGATTATAATAAACTTAAGAAAATTAAATTTCATTCCCCACATTTAAAATTGTACATTGGCCCCAACATACACAATATAAGCACATAAAAAACAAAATAAAATAAGAACAAAAATTGAGAAGGATTTATTAGAACTTCCCTAAATAAGAATATGTATATAGTCCTGAAGTGAAGAAGATCCATTCTAATCTATATACAACCAGTCTTGCAAAACATAAAAAAAAAGAATAAAAAGATAAAATAAAATAAAGAAAGAACATGTGAATAAAATTATCATAACATAAATAATAAATTACCTATTCAAACAAAATAAAATATAAGAAAATTACAAAAAATTAGGAAAAATAAAAAACCCAATATAAGCATCCCTTCATCTTGTGGTGAATCTGGCATATCTATCAAAGGAAGGTCCTTGAGTCTTATAGCCTCATACTACTGTGTAACTGAAGACGATGCAGTCACTCCAGATGGTGGAGATAGGAAAGACATTCTAAAATGGCTTGCCATCTACGTTAATAGTTCTGCCTGCCATCTATCATAGGCTGCTATACATCTACCTTGAGCTTTGAGCTGCTCTATTCGCTCCATAATCTCTGCCTGTTGTACTCGAATAGTATGCAGAATACCCAAGATTTTCCCTATGAGTTTGTCCAACTAAGCTATCTTTAGTTGGTTCGGTTGTGGTGTCGACACCCTAGGTACTTTCAAACTAGCTTCCTCATGTACACCTCCTCCTGTCTGGGATGGTGGCGAGCTCAATTATGGTGACTGCTAAACTAGGTGTGGATTCCTGTCTCCTTCGATGCGATTGGCTCATTGGGAAACCAATTAGGCGGTATCTATCATGGTACCAACTAGTCGCATCGTTGTTAGTCTATTAAAGATCTCCATCCTTTGTGTAAACCTTGTCATATAAGGTCCATCACATATATTCTCTTTACTTTGATACCAGATGAATTGGGATAAAGCATGCTTAGATGTATTAGCGTCCACTCACTCATACTCCACAAGTAGAACACATTGAAGTTCCTGAATACTCTAAAATAGTCACCCGCTCGCTCAATGTATGACTCCAAATCTTATGTATGTATCTGATTGTGAGGTGTCGTAATGATGATGTCTTGGGTCTACTAAGGTGGTAGTCTTCGTCCTTACTAATAGTGCTTTAGAATTAGCGAGAAGACATCCCATAGGAGAAGTCTATCCATAGTGCTATATAGTCTAGAATTCGCATGAACTCTTAGTCGTGTAACCCTATCGTGATGGAGAACTTTGAGTAGTTTATGTGGACCATTTCCCCTAATAACCAGAATTGGATCTTATTAGACCAATCCTAGTCATTGTGCCCTCTTTGCATAAAGAACTTGGAGATCACCTCGAGCGTCAGCTCTCAGTACGAGGGCTCCACATTCTCAAAGAATTGGGCCATACTCTAATGTTGATGACGTATCAACCCTATTAAACCAAATTGACTTACTCTAGCGCCTCCTAGTCTATGCTTGTGCCTGTCTCGAAATTCTTCTCCTTTAGCTATTAATACTGCTCCTTATGGGCTATAACATTGAAGATTAACATCAAAGGTCTCTCTGGTGGTTAGATTACGTCAGCTTGCTCGTGTTGTGGGCGAGATCCCTTCAAGTCTCTAAAGGAACCTTCTCCTCATTTTCTTTCCCTTGGTGCCTGTTTTGCTTGTTGTGGTCTCGTCATTGTGCTTGAAACTTTAAATAAAAGTGAGAAAATTGCAAATAAAGTATAAAAATATCTGTTTCCCCATAATTATTTCTTATCCTCACAAAATTGTTAAAATGTGAAAATGCAATAGAAAAGGAAATTAAACGAATAACGAAATCAAAAGTAAATTATCTATCATAAATAAATAAATAGTTAATTAACTAATAGCCTAATAAATCATAAAGTTGAAATTAAAAGCATTTTTTTTGAAGATATTGAGTTAAGTTAAGCCAACAAGGCATACAAGTTGCAACACGTTATTATATCTAGCTGAGTAAACTCCCCCAATAGAAGTTGTCAAGCTAAGAGCTAAGTAGAATTACATAAAGATATTCATCTCTTTACATAAGTAAGAAAGATCAAAAATTTCTTCTGCTGTTGGAGTAGTTCATATCCCTAAATATGTCCTTGAACATATTAATATGGAGTATAATTCTCTACATCAGTTTGTCGTGGAAAGTTTCTTAATCCTATATTACATCCTGAAAAATTCTTCTATTCCTCTTATCCTAAATGGCAGCTACACTGAAAATTAATGAAATACAAAAACACCATCTAACAGTGTTACTTTGATGCTTAATGATAGAACAACATTCAGTAATTTCACTTTAACTATTTGGTGCATTAGAGAGTCGATATAGTTGTAGTAGTGCTTCTAGTATTCCTACTGAACTTACATTGAAAGAAAAGATTTTAGAAATTTTCTTCAGCTTGTTTACATAAGATTCACCAGTTAGGCTTTTGCAAGAATCTGGACAGTTTGTCAATTATAAGCAGCTTGGATTTCATATCTATCTATGCAATTGTAGAAGCTCGAGGATTGAAGTGCTTATGCCATACTGCTTTGGTCCAAGGAACAATGTTGATGTTGCCTCTTAAGAACTTCTTGCACGATTGGTTAGTGAAGCTTCCAAAGCTTAATAGTCTCCATATGATATTATCATCATCTCCATTAAGGTAAGAATTCATAATTTGCCCTTTAATATGACATGGAATAAGATAATCATTAAATAGAAGCTTGTTAGTGAGAGCAGTTGCAACTGAGCTATCATTATGGATCATTACTCTCAATATGTGTAAAGAGACATGATCCTATAGAGGCCCTATAGACAACCAATTATTATGCCAAAAGTTGTTGTTTTTGCCCTGTCTATTGCCAATGAGGTTGATAATCTCTAATATAACTTTCTTCTGTTGTGTTCAGTATAGTTTTCATCATCTAGGATATACCAGATTGGGGTTTATAGTTCTAGATATTGGTATTTTTAATATAATATCCATGAATCGATCTAGACCACAAGGATTGTCTATCTTTGCATAACCTCCATAATATTTTAATCATCATGATGGTATTCAAGATTCAAATAAGGATGAGATTATATCCACCTTCAATCATTTGAATACAAATTTCAAACTATTTGGCACTTGCATTGCTTGTATGTGAGTGATATCTAATCTATAAAAACTTTTTGAAAATTATGTCTATTGCTTGGAGACAGATACTGGAAGAGCCATATGAGTAGGCCAAAACACATTTAAGGAGATAAGCAAAGAGGAAATGAGTTACACTCTACTAGTTAGGGACAAATGCTTGCTATTCTAAGTAGAAATCCTAGATTTGATTCTGTCAATAAGAAAAGAATACTCTCTACAATTCAATCTTGAGTGAGCGATCAGAATCCCAAGGTAATTCATTGGTAGTTGCTGCAACTTGAAACCCACGATTGATTTAATACTATATTCCATATGACTGACACTCTTTGATAGGAAAATGGCACTTTTGGTACAATTAACTTCAGGTCTTGTGATTCTGGTGAAGATTTTGAGAGTAGACAATAAGGATTTGATAGAAATCGATTTTATATTAGCTAACAAGATTATGTCATTAGTAAAATAAAGATTGGAAAGCCCAATCTCTTACACTTTGAGTGAAATCTGAAGTGTTTGGTCCGCTTAATGACTCTTTTAAGCAATATATTGAAGACTTCCATAGTTAATAAAATGAAATTCCCTCATGTGGGAGTTGTAATACATTGCCTAATCTATTATATAAACACATGAGGGAATTTTACAGCAATCATATTGTTGATGATAAAGTCCCAACTAACACTATCATAAGTTTTCCTCAGGTCAATTTTATGGATACAATTCTTCTTGCTTTTCTTCTTGGAATATTTTTTATTAATTCTTGCAATAGCATTATGTTGGCACCTATGATTCTGCCTAGGATATTAGCTCCTTGGGATTGATCAATGTACTTGGGAATCACTGCTCTTAACCTGTCAACAAGAATCTTTAAAATGACTTTTATAAACGGTGTTGCAAAATGCTATTAGTTTAAAGTCAGAGAAAGTTTTCTGCTCTCCATCCTTAAGGATGAGAGTGATATGAGTTCTGTTAAGCTTAGAGAGTAGAATTCCATTCTTAAAAAACTCAAAAATTGCATCATTAACTATAGGCTTTATGACAAGCAAAGTTTTGATAAAAAAAAATTTATCGTTGAAACCATATAGTCCAGGGGCCTTATAAGTATCTGGTGATTTTAGAGAGTTTTCAATTTCCACAATGATGACAAGTCTACTAAGGCTTTCCACTTCTTGAGAAGATAATACATCTTTGAGGATTTCTTTTAGAAAGAGAATTGAAGAACAAGAATTAGTTGGAGCATTCATCAATTTTCAGAAATAGTCTACAACTTCATCCATAAGAAGTTATTAGTTGTTCAATGTTTGCTCACCATGCTACAGAAAAATAATTCTATTCTTACATTTCCTGTCAAGAACAACTTTATGGAAGTAAGATGCGCTTCTATCTCCGTCTTTGAGCCATCTGAAGCAAGATCTCTGCTTCATCAAAGAGAATTCAAAGCTGTATCTTTAGCAAGATCATTCATTGTTATTTTCTCCTGCTCCTAAAGATGAGATGAGGTTGGACTATTGTAAAGATTAGATTGAATCTCCTCTAGCTTCCTTTTAGTAGCGCTTAATATTTGATAAGCATTTTCCACATTGCATAGGAATAACTTCTTCATTTTTTGTTTGATCAATCTAATCTTTCTTATAAAAATGTATTGTTTAGTGCCTTTAATGTCAGTATATACTCCATTCCATAATGCCTTTTGAAAGCCTACAAGATCAAATAAGAAATTGTTGAATTTGAAAGGCATTATAGGCCTTTCAGAACATGTTTGAGTTATAATTAAAGAATGATCAAACGACAAGCTATTTTGAAAGATACAGAAACTAAAAGGATAAGCCTAAAGCCAAAGATGATTCCCTAATCATCTATTAAGTTTCTTCTTTATAAAGCTCCCATCACTTTGATTATTTTTCCATATGAAGAAACATCCCCTAGATGGAAGATTTAGGACCTGCATATCTTCCAAGCAATTCCTAAGATCAAAACAAGGAATGCTTACAAATCTCTCACCCTCAGCTTCTTAAAGATTAATGAATGAGTTGAAATCCCTTATGATCAACCATTAGGTACTGATGCTTTTGGCAAGCTATTTGAGTGTATTCCATAAAAATAGTCTTTGATAACCAGTGTTGTGAGCATAAATGAACGAGATATGAACTACTGAACTTGTCATCTACCTCCATGTGCACGATCTGGTCAGTTTCAATTTCCACAGATGATTTAACCATAGAGCTATCAAAACATAGAATAATTTTACCACTGGGACATTGAGAATGATTAGAGACCTGCAACCTATTCTGATGAAGTAACTTGATGAGATTATACTTATCGTGCTTCATTTAGTTTCCAAAAACCTACAATGATTGCTTTATTATCCAGGATCTGATCTCTAATCAAAAAATTTTTATGAGATGCATTTATACCTCTAACAATCCAGGTTAGTACTGTCATTTGTGTGAATCCCCATTAAAGTGCTTGTTATTGTCTCAGTTGAGGACTTGTGATTTTAATTGGTTTTAGGCAGTGTGTGTTTAGGATCTTTAGAATTGGGCTCCTTTGCACTAGTTTCTATTAGTTTATGGAATTCTCCTATCTTGAAGACTCTACCAGTAGGCCTCCATATCTTCTTCTTTTCTGAGTTAGGCCTCCACATATATATGACCCTAACAATATCCTCAGTGGGTAAACTAGCTATATCACTCACCAGGATGTAAATTTTAGTATAGTTTATTCTTTAGATTTCAACTATGGCTTGGTTTATACATATTGGTTTACCAATATAACTAACTAAGTGACTGAGACCAGAGGTGGTCCAATATTCAAGAGGTACTCCATGGATGAAAATCTACACAAGAATGTGCTCATGTTTGATGTCTTTTATGTCTTAACCTCCACATTGGTAGGAGAATTGGTTTGTTGTAGGCCATTCTCTAGAATCTGCTTTACATTATCTAAATGAGTGAATTTAAGCAGAAACACATCATTAGAATTCACCAAAACCTCCTTTAGGCCATGCTTTCTTCAGTTGCTAAATTCCCATTCTTTCATAATAGGAAATGTCACTTTTTTATCAAGAAAGAAACCAAAATGGTGGCATTACATCTTTGTTCACTAGCCTTGAGTATCTCCAAAGGAGGAGACACTATTATGCTTTCTGCAACATCACTCGGGGGATGGTAGTTGTTTAGTTTTGGATATGTTATCTCCAATTACTTACACCTAATGCCTTTTAGTGATGGCTCCAGATGTGGAGGGATCATCATCCTGGATTTTGGAATCAGGAAGCGGGAAAGAGCTCTTTTTTAGAATGGAAGGTTAATGTCTTCTGGATAAAAACAAAACTAGTTGGACAAAGAGCTAGTGGGAGATGAGAGTGGAGCTAGGGCAAGATAAGGAAGTCGACTAAAGGTAGAAAAGCATACAAGGAAGGATTAGAAAGGTCATGTAAGACACCAGTATGAAGAAGAGAAGGCATGACGAGGAGAAGCTACAGTATTAAGAGCTACACTGTAGAGAAGAAATTAAAAGCATTGCAATTAACAAATAAAACTAATCTAATCAATCAATTATGAAATTAAACCTAAAATTAAAAAAAAAGCCAAATTTAACAATTACTCAAAATTAGCAAAATTAAACATTTAATTGATAAAAAAATCAAATTTGAATTGAAATTAAACTAGAAAACAACTTCAATTGACTATAAAAAAATTAATCAATCCTAATTACACGCAAAATTATCACAATTTAACATTTAGTAATAAGAATTACATAAAATCATAAATCAAATTGAAATTTCATTTAATTCGCATGCAATTCATCATTCTGAATCAATAAATCATATGGGTAAGGATAAAACTCAACTATTAGACTACAATCATGCACAAAATAAAGCAAATTTACAATAAATCACAAAACCCTAACTATAACATTTTTTGGGGGGTGAAAATCCTTAAAAATTCCAGATGATTAATATCTCCCCATCGAGGTAATGCATCTTGCTGGAATTGCAGAGCATCCTCTCAGATTTGCTGTATAACTTGTTGAAACAGTTGTTGCATATTCTGTTGGAACTGTTGCATATCTTGTTGAATTTGAAGATTGTTAGCAGCCATAATATTAAGCATTTTTTCTAGAGACATACCTGAGTCGTGTTGGCTCTCTGAATCTTGGACGCTAGACCATGTAGTTTTTGGAAATTGCCTTTTATCCTGCTGGAATTGTAGAGTATTCTGCTGCAATTGCAAATTATTAGCATTCATAATATTAATCAACTCTTCTAGAGATAGACCAGAGTCATAATAGAAAGCTTCTAGTCTGTATGAGAATTGCTGTGCATCCTACAAACTATCATGGAGGTAATTCGGATAATTATCCAATCTATAACAAAAGTTATGTTGATCAGGCCAAACATTGTTATAGGATTGGGAATATGAGTTATAAAAGAAATTACTTCCATCCATATCGATTTTTTAAAAAATCATAACCACGAAACAGAATAAAGAAAAGATCACTAAATAACTGAAAAGAAATCAATTACAAACAAATATAAACAAAACACCAATTAAATTACAAACAAAAACTAAAACACCGCACTCCTAGCAACGACGCTAAAATTGACAGCATGTCGTAACGCTAGTCAAAATAAAATAACTAGACTACTACTGTAGTAGTGGTGAGTCTAGGTCGATCCCACAGCGAGTGTTCGGTTAGCATATGAAACAAAATTAATTGATGTTTAGAAAAAAGGGGTTTTGGATTTTGGAATAAGAAAATAAAATGAAACTAACTAATAAAAACAAGTTAAAGAAAAAATACAAAAAAATGGTAAAATTGGAGAATTCGGTAGGGATCTGGTTCTTTGGTTCAATCTCGGCCTACACCCTAATTAAGTATAATTCAACGATTTGTTGTTCTCAAACCTCTCTTAGCAACTATTAATCGTGGGTTAATAATTAACCCGAGTTTTCCCTTAGGTTTTGTTTAATCAATATACGATTATTAATTAAACCTAACCACCGAATAACCTAGGATACGATCTCTAAATTTAATTAGGCAGTAGCATTACGAATTAGGAAAACCGATTAATCAAGGCAACAATCACATATGTTTTGTCATTTAACCTAGGTCATGTTATCTCTAATGATTACGAATCATTAGTTGCTGCATATGAATTTCAACATAACAATTACGGATTATATTGAAATTCTAGCAATGGGTATGCAATCAAACGATTCAATGAATGCATTAAAATCATCCTTTTACAATACCCTATGGGTTCATACATAAATAACCAAGCAATAACGAAAATCTAATTATCCATACACAAAACCCAAATCAATTAACATAGGATACACAATCAATTTCTAATGTGAGAAAGAAACAATAAAAATGGAAAAATACACTTAAACCGGGTCGTCGGTGTCGATGTTACCTCCGAACTGGTGTCAGGATGTTAGCCTTCCATGGGTCTATTCCAAGAAAAATGCATCAGCCCCTTACTTATTTCCCTAACTGAAGACCCCCCTAAATCTTCTTCACTGCTGCAAGCTCTCTTCAACTGCGTTACTCTCTCTTCACGCCAGCCCTTCTAGCTGCCAGCCTCTCTTCTCCACTCTTCACTTTAGTTGATAGGACGAATATAGATTGATGTCTTCCCTTACACTATCCACATTTCTTATTTCTGCCAGCCTCTCCTTTGTAGCTGCTTAATATGCTAGTGTTTTACGTATGCGTTAAACGCTAGCTACAACGCCAGTATTTTACACATACATTAATGCATGAAAGCTAATGTTTTGCCCTTTTTCTTGTTGTCATTTTGGGCTACTTCACCAGCTGCTTGCTTGTTGTTTTAAGCTTGTGCTAATGCCTTCTTCAAGTTGATGTTTTGTTCAACATTTATCCACCTATTGCATGCTTTGCTCCTCACCATAATCTATACATCTCACATTCTTTTCTTCATATCTCCATTTTTGTTTTATGCCACCATTAACAAGCTATAATCTCTTCTCATTTTGTGCCTTTTACTTGTTAAACATTTGTGCTCCAATTTGCTTTAAAATCTTGTCCTTTTGGTCTCAGATATATATCAACATATCTAACCTAGTAGTCAACACAAATTGAACACAAATTAAGCATTTTATCTTGAAAATAGGATTGAAATTATATGGAAATACATAAGAAAATATAAGATAATTCAATCCTATCAAAGAGCCTTATCATCTTTGTTAAGGGGAAGTACTTAGCCAAGAAGGATTGCATCAATAGCTCCCATGTTTTAACTGATATGTGCTTAACTGTTGATTCATTTGATTTACTACACTTAGTCATTAATGCCTTAAAAATGCTTAAAATACTCACTTTAGATCATATTTGATATTAGGTACATTTCGGAAGTGAAAGAGCAAAAGTGACCCGAAAGCATGTTCTTTGAAGTCATCTTCTCAATTTCCATACTCTATTGATTCATGAAGCATGAAGAAGAAAAGGATTAAAAGAAGAAAAGACAAGATAGAATATGAAGGACGAACATGAAGAATGAAGAGTGAAGAGGGCATCTCACAGACATATATTGGTATGCATAGGCGTGAGAGCTCTTCTCCCACCCGTGCATCACCTCTCACGGTCGTGAGAGGCTTGTCACCACAATGACAAGGTGTGTCATGAATGTGACTGTTAGAGGCTTGTCACCACCGAGACAAGGTATGTCATGTGTCACACCCGTGTGCCCAGGCATGTCACACCCATGTGCCCAATTGCACACTCGTGAGAGAATGAAAACTTGTCCACTTAAATCTAATTTTATTCTATAAAGGGAAATGTTTTAGTGACAGCCGAATAAGTCATTAGGGACAAAAACGAAAACCTTTCATTCTTTTTATTTTCTCTTCTTCTCTCAATGCTGATAGAGGCAATGATGGCTAATGCTTGGAGCTTAAAGAAGGAGATGGAAGGTTAGCTTCCTGACGCTGATTCAACGCCAAGTCACGGTTAAGCTATCTCATTTTGTTAATGTCGATGCTATCTTTTCGGATTGTTATTGTTGTTTGTGTTGATTGAATTGGGTTTTGTATGGATGATCTTAATACATTATTATGATTGTTCTATTATGAACCTATTGCTATAATGTTGAATGTAATTCATAATCGTTACATTTGATGTTTGTTAGTAGCACCTAATGGTCTTGAATCATTAGGAGTAACATAACTTATGTTAGATAACCTGAACGTGTGAGGTTACTACTTATATTGATCGTTTTCCACTTTGTAATGCGGATGCCAAATTGAATCTAGAGATCGTATCCTAGGTTATTCAGTGGCCAGGTTTAATTAATTATCGTATCTTAAGGGAAAATTGGGATTAGCAAAGGATACTGTTAGACTTAGATCAATAATCCGAAGAGAGGTATGAAGACATGAGGTTGATGGGATATGTTTAATCATGTTTAGGATGAGATTGACCCTAGAATTGGATCTTATTTATTTTTGACACTTTAATCATTTTCGAATGTTTGATATAATTTGTTTTCAATTGTTTACTTTTACTTTGTTTTCTAAATTCTTTAAAACCTAAAAATCCCCCTTTATATTTTCCTTACATCAAATAATTTTGTTACAAAAATTAATTGAACATTCCCTGTGGATTATATCCTGACTCACTACAACTGTAAATTTTAGTGTACAGAGTCAAGTAAATTTTGTAGTGCACTCGACACATGCTATCAAATTTTGGCTCTGTTGCTGGGGAGTTTGATAGTTTAATTTTTGCTTTTGATTTTAGTTGATGTTTTGTGAATACATTTGTTTATAATTGTTTCTTTTTGTTATTTGTTAATTTTAAACATTTGTGAGTATTGGTGAATGGTAGTTATGAGATCTCCTTGTAGGGACTTGAGCAACTTGATTTAGAGATTGAGAGAACACTACAAAGATTGTGTAGGGAAGCAAGAAGAACTATAGTAGCATAATTGGAATAAGATTCCGAAGACACAATGGCAAATCCGAGAACACTAAGGGAGTTGGCTACACCAGATTCAACTCAAAGATCATTGTGTATAACATTTCCAAATTTTGCTGAACATATTACTTTCGAGTTGAAATCTGGACTAATACATCTATTATTGAATTTTCATGGTCTTGTAGGTGAGGATGCACACAAACATCTCAAGGAGCTCAATATGGTTTGTCTAAACATGAAGCTTTCCGAGGTGACGGATGAGCAAATAATATTGAGGGTTCGTTCTTACTCAAAGATACAACAAAAGATTGATTGTTTGATTTACCAACTGAGAGTGTAAATACTTGGTTACAGATGAAGAGATGATTTTTGGAGAAATATTTTTCGGCATCAAATACAACAAATATTTGGAAGGAGATCTTTGGCATCAAATAGCATAATAGTGAGTTTCTTTATGAGTATTAGGAGCGTTTTAAGAAGTTATGTGCTAGTTGTCTGCACCACAATATACCAAAGCAACTTCTCATCCAATATTTCTATGAAGGACTGCTATCAATAGAGAGGAGTTTGGTTGACGCGGCGAGTGGTGGGGCACTTTGTGAGAAGACTTCCATTGAAGCCAGGATCTTACTTGAACGGATGGCTGCTAACACATAACAATTCGACACTTGCAATGGTGTTCGACGAGTAAACGAGGTAAGTACTTCATCAATCGAACATTGTTTACATGAACTAACATCTTTTGTGAGATAGATTGCAGTTAGACAGGCACAAGTGAAAGTATACAAGATATGTTCAAACATAAGCCATTCAACTGATGAGTGCCCGAAAATACAAGAGGGAAGTATAGAGTATGTAAATGCTGCAAGAGGGAACTTCCCAAATCAATACAATCGGTACTCACAGACATATAAACTAGGCTGGAAGGATCATCCCAACTTGAGCTACGGATGGGATAGGCAACAGAATTACTTCCAAAATCAGTCGCAAGGAGCACAAGGATTTCAACCAAGGCTATAAGGAGCACAAGGAGCCTCTTCTTCTAGTTTAGGTAATTATCTAGATGAATTTATCAAGATCTCTATTGCTAACAATCTTTAACTTAGTCAGACTATGCAGCAGCTTAGTCAGACTGTATAGCAGCCTAGTTAGAGTATGATGCAGCTTAATCAGAGTATGCAATAACTTGAGCAGGGGATAAAATCAATCGTAGAGAATATGGAAAACCAAATGGGTCAAACGGAAGTGAGGCTCAATCGTCTTGAATCACAAAGTGGAGGAAAGTTGTCATCCCAACTTGAGGTGAACCTGAAGAATGTCAGTGCCATAACCTCGAGGAGCATAAAGGAGATTGAGGGTCCCAAGAGAACTTCACCAAGGATTGCTACCAAGGAAGAGATCGAAAAGGAATTAGGAAAGGAAAAAATCTGTCATCAAGTACGAAGGTAAATTTTGAAAGTACCAATATTATTAAGAATAATCTTCCACCTTTTCTGAGTAGATTGACAAGACCGAACAAGGAGGAGAAGGACAAAGAGATATTGGAGACTTTCCAGAAAGTGGAAGTCAATATACCTTTGCTCGAGGCAATCAAGCTAGTACCAAGGTATGCCAAATTCCTTAAAGAACTGAGTACACATAAGAGGAAATTGAGGGGTGATGAGAAAGTGATGATGGGTGAGAATGTGTCTACGATATTTAGAAAGAAGATGCCTCCAAAATGTCGGGATCTAGTTACATGTACCATTCCTTGCAAAATTGGTAATACTGTGATCAATAGAGCTATGTTGGATTTGAGTGCTTCAATTAATGTGACGTCTCGTTCGATTTATGCTTCTTTGAATTTGAGTCCTTTAAAATAAACAAGTGTGATCATATAATTGGCTGACTGCACTAATGCTTATCCTGATGGTGTGGTTGAGGATGTTTTGGTGCAGGTGAATAAGCTAGTATTTCCTACAGATTTTTATATTGTGGATATGAATGATGATACTTCATATAATACGATACCTATCTTATTGGGGAGACCATTTCTCAATACGGCTCAAACTAAGATAGATGTTCATAAGGGCACCCTCATTATGTAGTTTAATAGGGAAGTGATTTATTTTAATATTTTTGACGCCATGAGCATCCTCCTGATGATCATTGTGTTTTTTTATTGATGTGAATGATCCTTTGGTATAGGAAATATTCAAATTAAGTTGCAAGGATCATTCAGAAACGGTTTTGACAGAGGAAATGGAAGTGGAAGCCAACAATGATGTTGAACTGGGAGAAGAACTGATGGAAACGATAGCCACTTTGGAATCGTTAGAGACTTCTCTGAAAAGGTATGATTTGGCTTCTATAAAACTATCTTAATCTCATTAGAAGTTATTACCTTTTGATATGTAGTCCCCAGAATTGAAAATGAAGCCACTCCCTACACATCTCATGTTGGACCCCACACCCCGCCCTTAGGTCGGCGGCGTGTGTTTGCGGGACATACCGCGACATCCAACCTTACTCAGTATTGTCCTCTTTGGTCAAGGGTGAGTCCACGACTCGAACCCAAGACCTCAAGGTTTTG
>JANQAP020205645.1:0-12131 GCA_026874005.2 Erythroxylum coriaceum | reverse complement strand
TTGATAGATAAAAACTTTTGAACACTCAAGCCTAAGTAAGATTCATCCTAGAGCTTGCAACAAATGGTAAAATGAGGAAAAATTGCATCATTCAATCAAAATAAGGATGTGAAATGGGGACACTACCTAATTATAGTTTGATAATTAAAGTACCATAGGTCATTTATATCTATTCCACTAACTTTAGTCTAAGGATGTTCTATCCAAGTAATGCAATAGCTAATTCCTAAATGCATAAAAGCTATTGGTTCTACATCAACATGAGTAACGGGACTTTCCTAAGCACCTTGACCACCATACATGCTCAATCCCTAATAGGAAGATAAGGTTATTTGGTTAAGGCACTCTTTAAGCAATTTCACAAGTAAAACTTGTAGAGACTTGTTCAGGCTTATTGATCCAAAACTCAATTGGTTCAAACTAGTTTAAATTAAGTATCTTTACCACAAATGTCAATTATCTTCTAACAAGTAATAAGGGAAAGTCTAACAATTTAGATAGAAGTAAGGGAGCATCTTTTCCACTTTCCTATCCTTATGCAGATTATATATGGAAGCACCAAAGACCCTAAATCATCTTTTTTCACTTGCCTTTTTTCTATTTTCTTGTGGAATGACATTCAAATTGATGAAATCACTTTTTTAAGGTTAATGAATGGAAAAACATCACATAATGGGCTTCTAATTCTTAACTATTTAGTATGGAAGGCTTTAAAATATTCCAAATAGCTCTTGGGTGCACAAATTATTGAAAGAAACCAAAAGATCTTTGAGGCAACCCCCTCCTCCCTATTTCTTTGCCATTGTTAGGAACTAACAATGTTTTCATTCTATTTGTTGTGATGTTTGCTTCACCATTTTCAATAAAGATGGAAGTGAACTTCGTAGCTCAAAGAAATATCAACAAGATTAGAGCATTAGCTTTGATAAGAGGAGTTGGACTTAAAATCTCTTTAGATATTGTAAGGAGATGGAATATCTAAAGTCTAAGATTTTATGAAAGCTTAATGGGAATATGGAACGGAATTAATTTGGCTTTAATTTTGAGTAGTCTGTAGATTCTTTTCTTCAAGTTTTCAAGGTATGTAGGATACAATGAGATCGTATATGTTTGTTTTGTTTTATTTTGAAATCATCACTAAAACAAGTTTCCTTGGTTGTTTTAGATTGTGATTTCATCTTATAACTTTGGACCTTGCCTTGCAACACAATTCTTTAATTTTTTAAAAAAATCTCTATTTTATAGGAATGACATTACTAAGTACAAATAATTCAATGGCTCAATAAAAACCATATCAATATCAGTATTCAACGGGTGGAATACTAACCTAATGTATAAAAATACCATCATTAATTAAAAATAATCACCTTGTACAATTATAATATCATCTTTGAGAACAAACCATATCTTGTCTCTATATAAAGTATATATTTATCCAATGCCAGATCTATATAGAAAAAATACTTCCACTCATTACAGATAAGCTTACATTTTTAATGTAAATATATTGATAGAATGGAAAGAATATCGTGCTTCAATCTAATCTGTACGCTCTCATTATATTCAATTCCACAAATGTTTCTAGGATGAATTTAAAATAATATTTTCAGTGAAAATGGGAACAACATGACTTTGAATTAATCCCAAGAATTAATGTGAAAGAAATAGATTGATACACACTTTTGCAATAAACTATGTCAATCAAAATGTTTTGTCTAACAAGGTTAACTACATTCTTATGTGGTCAACCATGTAAAAAAATTTGTCTATTAAAGCTTTTGGTGAACCCTTACATGATCATATGGTCAACCATGTTCTTAGTGAAAATTTTGACAAAAAATTATGAAGTAAATAAATTGGTACACGAAAGTGTATAAAATTATGGTCATTATTTAACACAAGTTATTGCTCTTACAAATAGAGAAGTATGGAGATAACACATATGAAGCTATGTTTGTGAAAATTCATGATTAAAATTATAATGGAGGAAAAGGAATATATATCCTCCAAAAGTTTCTTTTGTTGTTGCTTTTTGTGTGCCCATGGTATCTCTACTAAAGATTAAGATGTGAACCTCATAAATCAAGATCTAGCAACCCACGAACAAGTTGAAAGAAATTTCCAGGAAAGCTAAATTAGTTTTGTTAATAAAAAAAACCTTGACCAATGTTTAGAGAAACATGAACCAAAGTTATAAGAGAAGGATATTGAGGCCATGCTCTCAAAAAGAAGAGATTGAAAGTGATTAGTCAGATGAACGTCATAAGAAATAACCTTAATAAGTTTCAAGTTCAATGAAGTACCAACAAATTGATTAAACTCGCCAATTTCATAAAAATTCCAATCTCCATTCTTGTACAAAAGATGACAATTATATGGGCTAAAGAAAACCCTAATCAATCTTCTAGCAATGATTTATTCCTAAAAATAAGGAAATCCCTAAGATTTAGGATATCCTTCTCAAAAATGATTCCTAAAGCCAAATATAGAAAGTGGACTTTTAGGCACACCCAAATCAGCTAAAGATGTCCTGAAATCATCAAACAATATAGTCTTCTAATTAGGTCAAATAAAAAAGCAATTAGGCCTATTTAATGCGTGAATTAGGTTGACAAGGCTAATTGATCTCTCCAAGCACAAATCAGCTTATATTGTTGCTTGTTTAGCCCAAACATCTTCAATCAGTCCATTAAGAGCTTCCTTCATCCTTTTAGCTTAAGCATGAGTTATTAGACCTCTACTAATGTGTAATGGATCATCAAAATATGTTGAACCATATTGCACCATCCTTTGCATATCTTTAGCTGGGTTTCCATTATAAGGTGGTATTATTTGAACTGTATTATGAATTTTTTTATTTTTTACTATATAATTACTTACTAATGCCTTAAATTTTTGTGTGTTCTTATATATGTGGTTTTGAATAAGAATTGTCAGACCAATTTGTGAAAGCAATTAGTTAATGCAAATAATGTTCCAGATCATTCCACTTGTTTATATTCTTAATGGTCAAGGCATGCCATTACAAAAAAGAAAACCTTATAGAGTTATTATTGGAGGTTTAACAATGTTTGATCATGTTATTCCTAAAATTGGCCAAGTGAAGCTAATTTTAGTAGCGATAAGGTTAGTTATGCCCAAAAACCTCATATAGTGAAGCCTAGAGAAGCTTCCTTATGTATGAAATATCTATTAGTATTATAATGTACTGTAATTGGTTGAAATAAAATAAAAATAATAAATTCTATAGAAGAAGGTGTAAATTGTTCCTTAACTTTTCCTAAAAAGTCTAAGTTAGTTCCTATCATTATATATGGTATCACATTATACTTGAACATTTTTAAAATGGTAATGGTAGTGATCTAAATCCTAATAGATTTAATTTTTTGGTAGTTCTAGTATATGGGTCATCAATTTAGCTTATGTGATGTCTCAAGTAGGAAATTTATATCCACTAAATGATTTCTTTAAACATTAGCTAATTCTCACCTTAATGTTTTATAAAAAGGTCTAAATAAGCCCCTATCATTATATTGGTTACCACTTTTGTACCCTATTCAGGGTGTAATGAAAATTATTTTAGTAATGTTTAGGTGTAAAGTGGTACTAGAGATAGTAATAGAGGCTTATTTAGTGTTTTTGTGAAATGTTGTGGTGCAAATCACACCTTTGGCTTAAATTCTATATTTTCTTATAAGATTAAATCATATTATCTTTATTTTGAGCAAAATAAAATTTTAAACTGTAATCTATTACGAATTATGATACAAAACGCTTATGTATTCATAAAGGATTAAATGATAAACTAAAATCACACACACCCATATAAATTCAAAATAATATTTAAATTGAAAAATATTAATATATGATGTGTGTAATGCTCAAAGCTTCAATACAATTTTCATTTCTCAGAAAAAGTGCATATAGAAAGTCAACCTATAATTTTTGGTACAAGGTATTTTTAAAACATATCAAATAACTGATAACAAGGTGTCTCCCTCACCTCCACCTTCTTACCTCTAATTTTTGAAAAGACTGTCATTTTGATTAAGCATGATTTTTGGAACTACCATCTTTTTTTATAACAAAATTTTGCAAGGATTTGTTTGTGTATTTTAATATTGCATGTGTTATTAACTAAAATTAATGTATTATCTAACTAGCAAGCACGCCAATGAACTATGGAGAAACCATTTTCTTTTCTTTTCCCTTGAATTGTTTCTAAAATTGGCTAATATAAACAGTATTCACTAATGATTTAAAAACTAAACTTGTTCAGCCAATTTAAATGTAAAAATCTTGAGTTGTCTAACTTTTCAGTTCGATTTACTTTTAATAACTCTTGCTGTTAAAAAATAATAAATTTATTAATTAATCGCTCAATTTTTATTAATTAATAAGTTCTTAAAAATTAAAATAGATCAATTAATTTTCATTTAACAATCTATTTTTCAATTAAACTTCATATTCTTCTATTAGTAAAGACAATCTCTTTCAATCGTATTTCAAATTTCTTAATTTTTTCCATCTTTAGCTGGTTTTATGATAGTCTAATACTAGTTGAACCTTTAAAACCTTAAATTTCTTGTCTTACTAGTTTAACTTCTATTATGGTTTTAAAACATTGGTATTCACAAAACGTGTTGAGAGAACCTTACAACTATTATAGAGAGCGTTATGCAAAAAGTGCTAGTTTCCTTGGAATTCATTCCTATTTATATTTGGTTTTACACATTTTAGTAATTTAAGTGATATAAAATTCTAATTTTGACTAAACTTTAATTAGAATTACAATTAATTCTAACTAAATACCAATTATGCCCAAACCAATTTCTCATATTAGTTCTTATTTATCAAATATCTCATATTTAATCATAAATTTTCTAAAACTTTACAAACAAATCCAACTTTTGAGAAGAATTGAGTCAATTTTAAAGGTAACTTTAGAACACAATAGTAATATGCTACTATGATGCAGGCCATGTTCCATCATGGCCCATCAAGTTTAGGTTGTGTTTCTTGACATTTTGTTTCTCCAAGAGCAATCAACATGCCCCTAGATTCAGTGTATGTTGACCAACACAATGGTAACAAAATCATGCATTCATACGTCAAGAAGCACAAAAATGAGAGATAAAGCAACTCGAAGCATATATAGTCCCTTGTTAGGGTCTTGTTAAGAGTAAAAATTAGTTTTCATTTAATTAAAAAAAAGAGAAAGCTAAAATTGGAAATTTTTTCAAAGATGAGTTATAGAGAAAAATGAGCCAATTAGGAGCCAATCAAAACAACTAGATATCAAGAGTAAAGAAAATCTTAAAAGAGGAACAAGAATTTTAACAAGATTCATTAAGAGTTTAAACATTCAAGATTCATGAAGACGTTTCCTTTATCTTTTTTCCTTGTTTTTGTGTTGTCCCTTCTTATTTATTCATGAAGCAATTGAGATATATATCTATGTGTGACCCTAAGAAGTAATGTTTAAATTGATATTTTGGTTTATTAAATTCCTAGTTTTCTTAATAATTGTTCACGTATTGGTTTGAATTGAAGGAACAAAAATTGGAGATTCAATATTTAGATTCAAATATTGAGATAGAGAGATATTTTGTATAGTTCAATAACAACATAGGTAGTGAGGGTTAATGGGTTACTCGATAGAGAATTGCATGAACCTCATGAGTTAATGTAAAAATTATCAGGAGAAATCACAAATCACGTCAATGCATTCTTGGGTTATCTTGATTAGAAAGAGCTTTTAGTTAATTTGATATATGAACGGGGATTGTCTTGCTTAAGAGAGGACATTTGTAAGTTAGGAATTATTACTAGTCCAAGGACCTAAAGCCAGTCACAGAACTAGAGTTTAGTTAAAACATAATAAAGTCCTAGGGAATATCATATCTATTTTATCTATTAACTTTTTGAATCTTGATTATTATTTTAATTTAGTGATCTGGAATTTTTTTTCAATCAACCATGTTTGATAGTCTACATAATTAAATTTGTTATTAGTCATTAATTACTAACTAGTCCTCATGGGATCAACTATAATGGCTAGTGGTTAAAACATAAGACATCAGGTTTTTTTCATTTTTTTAGTAAACGTTGTTAATATTGATTTAATTTTCAAACTGGTTATACTAGACTTTTGTTCTTTTATTCCTTTATTCATTGTTTTACTCTATTATGTGTCTTTTACAGTTGGTATATTATAAGCAATAAAACTAAAATCTTAGGAATGTTATCAAACTAGACACCGAGATTGAACAAATCCTGTAAGGAGATTCTAGAGACAAATAGTAGTTAAAGAAACATAGGATTTCTTGCACTAAGTGCATAAGGGATCAATTTTGGCACTGTGTGTCAATTTATCGAGCCAATAACTTTAATCTAATACCTTCTCTCATTTCTATAGTACAATAGAATTAGTTTGGAAGTCTTCTTACTGAAGATCCAAAGTTTACATCTCTTAATGTTCTTGGAGTACGATAAACAGTGACATCTTACTAGATGCCATCAAGTTAAGGTTATTCCCATTTTTCATTAATAGAACATGCTAGAGTATGGTTACAAACTTTGCTAATGGGATCCTAGGAATAATTATCCCAAACTTTTTTATGTAAGTATTTTCATTTAGTAAAAAAATACTCATATTAGAAATCATATTACAACTTTTGAGAAGGGAAGGTGAATCACTTTATGAATCTTAGGAGAGGCATAAAGGGCTATTGAGGTGATGCCCATATCATGGACTTAAAAAAAGACTTATTATTTAACCATTCTACAATGTCATAACCTACAACAATAAGATCTGAATGGATGTTGATGCAAAAAAACAAAGACTATGGATGAAGCATACAACTTGATCGATGATATACTTAAAACCAATATTAATGAGCAAATGAAAGAGTCATTCCCAAAAAGGCTCTAAGTAAGTAAGGCATTGATCCTTTATATCCTTGTAATGCTAAGGTAGCTACTTTATCCCAGAAATTCTATCCAAAAACCTAACATTTAATTTGACATTTGTGGATCTCTAGAAAATTTAATTGCTGATTGTCAATTAGTGAATAATTTTTTCTAAAATTCACCTTTTGAAAAGATTAACTATGTTAATGATCCTAATAAGAAGAATGATAATTTTTTCTAACACATACAATTCTAGTTGTTGAAATCATTCCGGCTTCTCTTATAGAAACAAATTTAACCTTATTCCTCAAAAAAATGTTATCCAAACCTCAAAAGTTCAATTTAGAGTCTCTACTTGAGAGCATTCTAGTGAAGAAAACAAAGCGAAATAAGTAGTACTAAGGCAATTAGGTAGTTCACTTCTAAGATTGACTCTTTAGCAACCCATAATAAGATGTTAAAATCCTAGATGGCCTAACAAGCCATCTCTTTTGTTAGACCAACTAGTTAACTTTGTTTCCAATCTAAGAACCCTAGATAGCAATATAAGGTTTTGAAATTTAATATTGATACATTATCAAAAGACCCTAAGGTGGGAGAGGCTGAGGATGAGAAAAAAAGAGAGGGTGAGTTTCCCAGTGAGAAAAGTGAGACCAAAATAGGAGAAAAGAGGTGAACATGAGACCAAATATGTTCTCCCTACATCATATAAATCGCTTGTGCCTTTCCCTTAAAGATGAACTAAGACTAATCTTGATAAACATTTTGGGAAATTTTTTGTTGTGTTTATATTTTAAACATTACTATCCGCTTCACATGTAATTTAAAACAAATGCCCAAATATGTTATGTTTTTAAAGGATATATTGTTAAACAAAAGGAAGCTTGAGGATTATGAAATTGTAACTTTAATTGAGAAGCGTAGCACTATAATTTAAACTAAATTACCTACTAAACTTAAAGATTTGGTAGTTTTTCTATTCATTATGTTAATGGTGATATGAGCCTTAACCATGCTTTATATGATTTAGAGACAAGTAAGCCTCATGCCTTTATCCATTTGTGAAAAACTTTAAATTAGTGACTGCAAACCTGACATTATTTCCTTATACTTGAAAAATCTTTAGTCAAATATCTAGTCATTATCCAAGAAGTAAATATCAGGATTGGTAAGTTTTTCATTCCTACTAATTTCATTGTCAATAGTTAGAGGAGGATATTCAAATTCCCATTATTCTTGGAAAGACTTTCTTTGCTATAGTTGGAGCTATTATTGATGTGAAAAATAGAAAGATTTTATTGAGTTTCTGAAATGAGAGAGTAGAGTTTAATTTACCTAAATCTATTAAATATTCTTCTTTTGGAGATTCTTGTAGCAGGATTGACATGATTAATCAATTGATAAGGTAGGAGCTTGCCAAGCATAGTTAATGCAAACCATTTGAAGAGTGTGACGTGTGCACGGAGGTGATTCGATGAAGGGTTGTCCAAAAAAATCCTTGGAAGTTAATGATGGTGGCGTCGGCTTGATGGGTTTATGGATGTTTGGAAGTTTTAGCAAGGAAGGACAAGATTCAAAATTCAACAAAAATTAAGAGGATACGCAAGGTTCAATCCCTACTAGACCGCACAAATATGTGATTCGAGCAACCTAGATGATCAGAACTAAAACCAAGAAGGTTGAATCAAATAAACACGCCACAATTTGGAAAAATTGATAAGTGAATTATTGATTCGTGTTGAAACAAGAACAAGAGAAAATAACCTCACTATGGTCTGTGACATAATCTAGAAAATAATAGCTAATCCCCCTACACTAACCCTAATGAACCTATTTATACCTAGGCTTAATAATCAGTACTTGGGCTTTAACATGGGTTAGCCCAAAAAAGGTGTCTTAACTTAAAATAATTAAAAAGGTCTAATTCATAGGCTTAACCGAATAAATGAGCCCATCTTAGTTAAAACAACACATGGTCGGCCTATTATCTCTTGGGCTTAAGTGAGGGACTAAAATTAGTCCAAGTCTTCAAGTCTTAAGGGTATCTGATCCAAGGATTTGAGTTAGATGGATCAATTTGGTTGGGATCTATAAAGCTCTCCTCCAATAAGCTTGGATTATTTCATCCTCTCCAAAAGATAGCCCACATGTGCATGGAGAGCCTCCTTAAGTCTCTTGGCCCTATCTCCGGTCATGGGCCCAACTGGCATAGCTAGCTCTCCTTCCTTGCTTTTGTCATTCACGCTAACTCCATGGTGATCTGTGCTCTTGCTCACATCAGTCCCTCCTTCCTCAAGAAGATTCATCCTCGAATCTGAATTCATATCAAAAGGAGATAAGTCAGCAACACTGAAGGTAGCAGACATGTCATACTTACCTGGCAAGTCGATCTTGTATGCATTGTCATTAATTTTCCCCACTACTTGGAAAGGGCCGTCAGCCCACGGGTCCAGCTTGGATTTCCTATGAGTAGGAAAATGCTCCTTCCTATGGTGCACCCAAACCCAATCTCCAGGTTTGAAAGTTACCAACTTTCGTCCTTTATTTGCTTGACGAGCATAGACCTTATTTCTTTCCTCAATGTGTTGTCATGCCTTCTTATGAATCTCCTTCACTATTTTGGCCTTCCTCTTCCCATCTGTATTAGACAACTCATGCAGAGGTAAAGGAACCAAATCCAAAATAGTCAAAGGATTAAACCCATAAACAATCTCAAAAGGCGAGAACTCTCTGGTAGAATGCACACATCTACTATATGCAAACACAATGAATGGCAAGCAATCACCCCAAGTTTTCAAATTTCTCCCTACAACAGCATCCAACAAAGTCCCCAAGGTTCTATTCATAATCTTAGTTTGTCTATCAGTCTGTGGGTGGCAAGTAGTAGAATATAACACTTTAGTTCCCAACTTTCCCCACAATACACGCTAAAAATGACTCAAAAACTTAGCATCTCTATTCGAAACAATAGACGTAGGAATACCATACAATCGGACATCTTTTAAGAACAAATCAGCAACATGCACGGCATCATCAGTCTTATGGCAACGAAATGCATCATTTTACTAAATATATCCACAACAACAAGGATGCTATCAAACCCCCTCTTTGTCTTAGGTAAACCTAAAACAAAGTCCATAGATATATCCATCCAAGGGTCAGTAGGTAAAGGCAAAGGGGTATATTAGTTTAGAAGTGGATTTGGCCTGTCTACAAGTAATGTATCGGTTACGCATACGCTCCACATCCTTGCATATACATGGCCAATGAAAATGTTCATGCAAAATGTCTAATGGTTTGGCAACCCCAAAATGCCTCATTAACCCACCACTATGGGCATCATGCACAAACAACTCATGCAAAGAACAATTAGGTACACACAACTGATTTCCATGATATAAATAACCATCATATGTAAAGTATTTTTGAAATGCACCATGTTCACATGCGGCATACACACTAGCAAAATCGACATCCGTGGCATACAATTCCTTAATTTTTTCGAATCTCAACAACTTAGAGCTAAGAGTAGAGATTAAGGAATACCTCCTCGATAAGGCATCGGTCACTAAATTTTCCTTCCCTTGCTTGTAGTGCAGCACGTATGGAAAAGTTTCCAAAAACTCCATCCAAGTCGCATGCCTCTTACTCAACTTACCTTGGCTTTTCAAATGCTTAAGCGACTCGTGATCCGTCTGAACAACAAACTCCTTTGGTTGAAGGTAATGTTGCCACACCTTCAATGCTCTCACCACAGCATAGAGTTTGTTGTCACAGGTCGTATAGTTGAGTTGAGCGTCACTCAACTTCTCACTGAAGTATGCAATTGGTTTTCCTTCCTGTAACAATACAGCACCTATACCAATCCCGAAAGCATCACATTCAACCTCCAACATTTTATCAAAATTGGGCAAACAAATAATAGGAGTAGAACACAATTTTTCTTTTAACAAGTTAAATGCACGTTCTTGCTCCTCCCCCCATGTAAAACCTCTCTCTTTCTTGATTACCTCAGTCAAAGGTGCAGTAATGGTAGAGAAATCTTTCACAAACCTCCTATAGAAACTACCAAGTCCATGAAAACTCCTCACCTCGGTCACACTCTTAGGTGTCGACCATTCTTGAATAGCCTTCACCTTCTCACTATCCACTTCAACTCCCTTCGAACTAACGACAAATCCTACGAAATTTAACTTATCAATACAAAATGTACACTTCTTAAGATTCGCATACAACTTCTCCTTTCTCAACACATCAAGAACGTGCCTCACATGCATGACATGCTCATCCAATGTCACCTATACACAAGAATATCATCAAAGTAAACAACTATAAATTTTCCTAGAAAATCATGCAAAACATGATTCATTAACCTAATAAAGGTGCTAGGTACGTTAGTTAAGCCAAAAGGCATCACTAGCCACTCATACAGCCCATACTTAGTTTTAAAAGTAGTTTTCCATTCATCCCCAGGTTGCTTTCAAATTTGATGATAACCAATTTTTTGGTCAATTTTTGTGAACATACACGCACCATGCAATTCATCCAACATGTCGTCTAACCTAGGAATGGGATGTCTATACTTTATAGTGATTTTGTTCACAGCTCTGCAATCCATGCACATCCTCCATGTTCCATCCTTCTTTGGCACCAACAAGACAGGAACAACACGCGGACTCAAGCTTTCCCTCACATGACCCTTCTCCAGTACCTTATCCACTTGCCTTTGAAGCTCCTTTGTCTCCTCAGGATTGCTCCTATAGGCTGGTCTGTTTGGTATTTGAGCTCTAGGCACGAAGTCAATTTGATACTCAATACCCTGTAAGGATGCCCTTTAGGTATTTCTTCAGGAAAGACATCTCCATATTCCTACAAAAGAGACTTAAAAACACTTCGCAAACCCTCTTTTCCCTCTTTTGGGCCTCTTTTCCCTCTTTTTTTTTGAACCTCACTACCCAAACCCTCCTCACTTTTCATTGCTTTGACCTGGTCCAAGTAGATCTCATGGGGTGACATTGGCGTCAAGATGAAATTTCTACCCTTGAATATAAATGTACCCATCATGCTCTACACACCTATCAAATTGCCATGGTCTCCTTAACAACAAATGACCTGCCTACATAGGTATCACATCACAAAGTACCTCATCCTCATATCTACCCACTGAAAATGACACTAACACCTGCTTTGTCACTTTCACCTCACCACTGTCATTAAAC
>JANQAP020204967.1:0-19764 GCA_026874005.2 Erythroxylum coriaceum | reverse complement strand
GATAATTAATTATAGCAACATATAAGTGATTAATTATGATGATATAATAAAGTTATTGAGATGTATGTAATGGTATGTACATTTAATTAGAAATTTATATGAAAAGTTAATAAGTTAATAGTTGTAGTTAATCTACTATCTTTTACATTAATTACATATTTTTAATTTACTTAATTTATTTATTAATTATTATAAGATAGAATTGATAATTAATAATAGCAACATATAAGTTATTAATTATGATGATATAATAAAGTTATTGAGATGTATGTAATGGTATGAACACTTAATTACAAATTTATATGAAAAGTTAATAAGTTAATAGTTGTAGTTAATCTACTATCTTTTACATTAATTACAAATTTTGAATTTACTTAAGTTATTTATTAATTATTATAAGATATAATTGATAAAACAAAATCCATGTTTTATAAAATTTATGAAATCCTTTTGCAAAAAAAGATACAATACAAAATTAACAGCTGCATTGGAGAGTGGACTAGAGATTGAAAGAACATCATTTGATTCTAATTGATTAATTGTATTTGTTGGTAAGGTCGTCAACAGTTTGGCTCCAATCATCTGTATGTACAAACATTATATTTAGTAATATAATACTTGAAATAAAAACAATATTTAATAATGTAATATTATATAAAAAGAAAATTAAAAATACCTCCATCTTTATATATTTGATCAAAATAACTTTCCATTGGTCGATTACTTTCACCAATCCCCTCTGCATTAATACCTGTGACTGTAGGAAAAAAAACATTAAGTAAGATAACATAAAGGAAAAATAAAATGAATATAATAAAAAGAAAAGAATTTACCATCAATATCTTCATTTTTTAACCAACTTTGAGTACACATAAGAGCTTCCATAGTGCGATAATGAAGAGACCACTATGAGGAGTAATGACTCGACTACTAGTACTAAATGTAGACTTTGAAGTAATAGTAGATGATGGAATAACTAACAAGTCCCATGTAATGGCTTGAATGATCAGATAACTATGTCCAGACGTCTTCCACCATAACAATATATTAAATAACTCTCCTTCAGTTTTAGGAACACACTCATCAGAAATTTATCTATCGAACTCCATCGTACTATAAGATATCCTAGCCCTTTTCTCTTTCAAAAAATTTGAAAGAGAATCTGTCAGTAATGGGGTAGATGAAAGGTTGAACTTGAAACTGAAGTATGAGTTGAACTTGAACTGCCTGTATCCTGATCATAAGTTTATTACATTTTGGCTTCATAATCATGAAACAATTGAAACCATAATTGTTTCATGGTATGTACATGCTCTTGAGTTTCACCATTGTACAATACATTATAAATATATTCAACCCCATCCATCTTGTATCTCGGGTCTAACACATATAAGACTACAACGATATCTCCAACCTTAGACCAATAAGAATTAAACTTCTCTGTCATCCACTCTATTATTGTCCGAATCGCTTCATTGGAGTCAAACATCCACAATCCCAATACATGCTTTATGTTGCATATAATGCTAAAGATACAGTGCAAAGTTGGATATTTTGTTCCTGAAAATAATTCAGTCCAATTATTGAATAATTCCAACTTCATACAAAGTTCTTTAACTAAGTTCCACTGGTCCTCTGATGGTACACAAGTATACTGAGGTTCCGTTTCGGCTAATCTAGTAAATAGTTGAGCATATGAGATTGCCGACTCCCACATCTTAAAGGTTGAGTTCCATCTCGTAGGACAATCCAAAACCAACTTCTTTGTGCAGGGAATGCATAAAATCTGTGCAATATCTTCAAAAGTTTCAAATCTTTTAGGAGTTGTACTCTAATATAAAACACTACTCCGAATACACTCTATTGCTTCCTTTATCATCTCCAACCTAACCTTCATAATCAAGTTAAGAATATATGCAAAACAACGCTTATGAAATAACTTACCTCCAACCAATAAGCTACCAACTCGCATCTTACCCTTCAACTTCTCAATCATAGCATCATTTGTGCTATAATTATCGACTGTGATAGAGGAAACTTTGTTGTCAAGGTTCACACTCATCCAACAATCTTTCAATATGTTTGCAAATTTTTCACTTGTATGCGGTGTCGGCACATAAATGAACCTATCATAAAAAAATATAACAATATAAATTATAAATTCATTAAATAATGAAATTAAGTCAATGATAATAATATTAAAGAATAGAAATTACCTCAAAAGTCTATTGTATAACTTCCAATCATTGTCAACATAATGTACTATAACCGTCATGTAACCCTTTTGTTGGTTATCAACTGTCCATATGTCTGTTGTTATAGCAATTTGTCCTTGAACACTCAACAATACTCTTAATGTTTTTCTCTTCTTCTCCTCATTAATTTTCAAAATATCACATCTTAATGTATTATGACTTGGAGCCTTGAAATTCGGTTGGAGTGAATTGAGAAATATCCTGAATATCTTGCTTTCAACCATAGCCAATGCATGTTCATCTTCAATAATCATATTAGCCATCAAAATTCTTGATCTATTATTGTCAAAAGTTGTTACGGTTATTCCATTCTTTCCTTTCATAAGGTTAGGGGTCAAAAATGATTGACCTCCTAAAACCATTTTCCTTCTAGTACATGATTTCATATGTCTCTTTAAATGAGATGTTCCACCTTTCGAACTACTTGAGTACAACTTATGACAATAATTGCATTTTGATTTTTCAATTCCGTTGATCGATGTAATCTTCTTAAAATGATTCCAAACATTACTTTTATGTTGACTAACTTGACTTCTAGTTAAACTTCTATCGTTATTTGGTGTCGAAATAGAAGTTTTCACTTCTACCTCCTGTACCAAATTAGAACTTTCAACCGAAGGAATATGTTCATCCATATGACAAACCAACCATTAAAGTTTAACCATGAAAGTTATTTTATATTCCCATAACTTTGTTTGAGGAAGTTATATACAAAATAGTGATACCAAAGCAAAAGTGAATTCCAAGCAAAGATTCAATTATCATATTTATGAATGCAGATTTGGTTGTGTACTTGATGTGTATGTGTAAAAAATCCATATTGCTTGCATTCTACTCACCCACTTACAAGAAAAGTCTTAGCACATTGTAACTATATGGTTCTATCGATAAGGAATAATATTGGGTAGTTTTGATTATTTATGAAACAATCAACCATTCATCAAACACTTAACGTGCACATATGTGCTTAAGTATAATTGCCATACATGTAATATACGAGATACATGTCTGAACTTTCATCAAACACTTAATGTGCACACGACATACATGTAAATTGTTCAACTATTCAAATCATAACCATAACCACTGGTTCTCCTCAGTCAAAAACTCAAACCACAATCAACACCAACGTCCAGTCCACATTCATCTCCAGCATTCATACAACTTTAAATGTTTATGAATAATATGAAAAAAACCTACCTTAATAATAAGCAAACGTTGGTTGGTAACTAGTGGCCGGACGTCGGATGCTGGGAGATACAGAGAGGCGACGAGACAACACCGACAAAATGAGAGTGATGGAAAGGGACGACGGTGACTGGTTATGACAGAGAGGAGGGAGGGGTGAGTTGACTAGTGAGGGAGAAGAAGAAGATGCGTGGCATGTGTCGTTTTTCATTAGACAAACAAATGACGTCATTTTTTCAAGAAAAAATGACATCGTTTGTCTTATTTTTTGCAAACTTTCAACCTAGAAATGAAATCGTTTTACTATTAAAACAAAACAACATCGTTTCACCCATGGCAGAAATCAGATAACAAACATAAAACGACGTCATTTTTATGTCGAATAAAACAACATTGTTTTATGTTAATAATGGTGGGCGGGCCACGGGCCATGGGCCGGGCCTGTCCAATCGGCCCGTGGTCTGCCCCGTCCACTAGTTCTGCAGGTCACAGGTAGCCCCCCCTCGGGACCTATGGCCCGGCCTGAAATTCTACGAGCCATATCTACCCGACCCATGGCCTGGCCCTTAGGTCAGTTTGACTGGACCAAACCCGTTAACCACAGACCTAGCCGGGCCGGGCTAAAATTGACAAGCTTAGAAATGTTTGATAAAATGGATATCATGTCATAGAAAAGGATAGGTTTCATGAATGATATTATGTAGTTGAAAAGGTTTAATCAATTGATTAGAGTTTGATAATTTCATGAAAACAAATTGGTATGTGAATGAGTATGGAATGATGTTGTGTTTATGGTAAAGTAATCTAGAAAATTGGAGTGAACTTGGTGTTAAAATGTATATAAGTTTCAGATAAACAGAAGAAAGGAGGAAGAAAAACACAGTAGGGTATGATCGTGCATCTGCACGATTGCTATGAATTTAATTGATGTTGAATGAAAGGAATGAAGTGAAAAAAGGTATTAAGGATTAAAAGAATGTTTTAAAGGTGTTATAAATTGTTTATAAAGAGGATTAAAGAAACATACTCGAGAAATTGTCATTGAACATGCATGATATATGATACATTCATAAATGTATTTATGACTGATTATTCTTATGAAAATCCACATGAGTGATGTATAAATGAATATGATTGCATATAAAGGAACACGTCGAGTGACCGCTTTTAGACATTGCCGGGACTTCAAGACAATAAGCTAAAGGAAGCATTTATGAGTCAACCTAGATGATCTTCCTAGGATTGATTGATTGATTCTGTTTAACTTTCAATTATTAAACTGTTTGTGATCTATATGTGAATTTTAGACTTTAAAGGTCCGAGGAGTTTGATATTCGGAATGTATTGGAAGTGTTCTATTTGTATCTGAAATTTGAATGATATCTGCTTGCAACTAATTTTTGAATACTCAACGAAAATTGAATGTCGGACTGAGGTCTGATGAATATAAGATTCTATCTGTGCATTGTAAATGGATGCTATTCATGACATATTCTGTTATTTGATGCATTTCATAAAATGCATGTTCAGATAAAGGCATTGTAATCAGAGTAACCAGTCTGAAAGAGCTATAAGCTCAGAATTCTACACGTAGAACTTTGCTCCGTCATTTTTGTATTTGACTGAGCCCAATGGGTCAGTATCTGTATCTATATCTGAAAGGCACTCGATCATAACAATTAATAATAAATCTGGAGTCTCATATTCATCTGTATTTGTATATTTATGATTATGAAATACACGCTTGTGAAATCTTTTATGAAGTTGTGATGTTAAAGTGATATTCCATAATAATGTGATTGATTGGGTTGTACAAGTTCTGAAAGAATGTATGTGATGTGTATGACATTCATTATGTCTTATTATGATGGAAAATGTTGTGAAATTGGTTAGTTGTATGATATTTGTGTGTTTACCTGGAGTGAGATCATTAATGATGGTTCACTTATTGAGTTCACAAAACTCATAAAAAATTGCAACGTGGCTTTTCAGGTACAAGACAGGAGACCTAGATTTCTAAGATCTTCTAGAAGAACATTTTGGATTAAGATATGGCTCTAAGGTCCGTCAGCTGGCATTTAAGGAGTTGTAGTTGTTTTTAAGTAGTTTACATATGTCATGTAGAACTTGTGTATAAAGGTTGTAATTATTGGTTTTAATGTCTACTATGTAAACCTTTATGTATGAAATGAAGAGATGAGGTTTTTAAGTATTGTGTTTTCTTTATGATGCCATTTAAGAGATTAGGTTTAATCCAGCATACCATTGTCATAGGATATGTACTTGAATATCCTCTGAATGTTCGAGTATGTACTCTATGGCAATGGGATGCGACAATTTTTGATATCAGAGGATGGTTTGGCATCCATAGGGACATATAAGGTCATTTATACATGATATTGAGTGAGATATTTAGATAGTAATCACTACTATTTTTGTTATAGGTCATCTGTTGTAGGAGATCAAATTGGAGAGTCAGCTGACATAGAGTTTGTAGGAGCCAATAGAGAGTCTCTGGTTCTTGAGTTTGCACAAATGCCTTTGAGAATTCCATAGAGGCGAGAAAGAAGATACAATAAGTTGAGAAAGCAGGGAGCTGTGGACTTCTACAGAAGTACAGGCCCTGCTGAGGCAAAAGGGTGGTTAGAGAGAATTGAAAGAGTGTTCGATCAGATGGGCTATGAGGCTGATAAGATATTTGATTATGCGGTCTCACTGCTACAAGGTCCAGTATACCAGTGGTGGAAGACTGTTCCAGGTAGTAACACCAGACCTTGTAGTTTGACTTGGGAAGATTTTTTTAGGGTGTTTTAAGAGAATTATGTGCGTAAGATTTATCTAGATAGAAAGATGAAAGAATTTATAGATCTGAAGCAAGGCAGACTCACGGTGGCAAAGTATGAGATAAGATTTAATGAGCTAATAAGGTATGTAACTGTATTGACCCTAACTGAGGAAGACAAATGTAGACGGTTTAAGGACGGTTGAACATGGAGATTAGAAAAAGGGTAGCTATTTATAATTTGAGTAGTTTCATAAAACTACGAGCAGCCTCAATCAAAATTGAGCAGTTGTTAAAAGATGGTTAGGGAGAGTACAAGCAGGAGTTTAGAGAGAAGAGGCAAGTTGAATCTCAAGTTGATTCTGACAAAAGCCTCAGTAAATATCAGAACAAATTGTCTCGATTTCAGACTAGTTTGAGACAATCAAGGTTTAGACCAAGAGGTGGATTTGTTTAGATTGGTATAGGTAGAGGATCAGTGTTAAGAGGACAGTCACAATAGATGCTAGATTGTGAACATTGTGGTAAGAAGCATGGTGGCCAATGTTGGAGGTTGTCGAGAGCATGTTTCCATTGTTGCTTTGTAGAGCATTAGATCAGAGATTATCCCAAGACTTTGGGACCACAGTCCGTAATGAGAGGAGGAACAGTGACAGAGATAACTGTATAACAGAGTAGAGCTATCAGATCTGTACATAGAGGTAAAGGTAAAGACAAAACTTAGTCAGCAGGGTGCAGTGTTAAGATTGAGGTACGGAGTAATCAGCCACAGTCTCAAGCCAGGATCTACACCATTACTAGACAGGAGGCGTAGAACTCCCTAGATGTGGTAGTAGGTGTGTTGAATGTTTTTAATTTTGAAGCATTTGCATTGGTAGATCCAAGATCTAAACATTCATTCATCACACCGCATCTGGCATCTAGACTGCATTGTAAGAGAGAAATGTTGAATCATGGTTTAGTGGTGAGTACTCTAGTAGGAAGTACTATAATAATTGGTAAGGTACGTAAGGGGTGCATAGTTTGGATTGATCAGGCAGAATTAGAAGCTGATTTGATTTTATTGCAGTTAAAGGAAATAGATATTATTCTAGGCATGGATTAGCTCACTACTCATAGGGCAGTGATGAATTGTTATACTAAGGAGATAGTTCTTGAATCCCCTAATCAACCGAAAGTGGTGTTTCGAGGAGTTAGTCAGGCAGTGCCAGCCCGACTAATTTCATTCATGAGTGCTTTGAGGTTAATTCGAGGTGGATGTGAGGCATATTTGGCCCACGTAGTTGATACATGGAATGAACTAATCATTCTAGATATTCCTATTGTTAAGGATTTCTTGGATGTGTTTTCTACTGAAGTACCGGGTTTACCCCCAAAAAGGGAGATAGAGTTTACCATTGATCTTATTCTAGATACCGCTCCTATATCAAATCCTCCATATAGGATGGCACCTGTGGAGTTAAAGGAACTGAAGATCTAGTTACACGAGTTGTTAGAAAAGGGTTTTATTAGACCCAGTGTGTCACCTTGGGGAGCTCCGGTATTGTTTGTAAAAAAGAAGGATGGGACTCTAAGATTATGTATTGATTATCGGTAGTTAAATTGGGTAATAGTTAAGAATTAAACACCCATTGCTGAGGATTGATGATTCGTTTGATCAGTTATAGGGAGCTGAGGTATTCACAAAGTTAGATTTGAGATCGAGATATTATCAGTTAAAAATAGCTGAGGTTGATGTACCAAAGAGTGCATTTAGAACAAGATATGGGCACTTCGAGTTTTTGGTAATGCCGTTTAGATTATCTAATACCCCAGTAGATTTTATGGCTTTGATGAATAAGGTATTTCAACCTTATTTAGATCACTTTGTGATTGTGTTTATTGATGATATTTTGATGTATTCGAAGGGTAGAGAGGGACATGTAGAACATTTGAGATTGGTTCTACAGAAAATGACAGAGAAACAGTTGTATGCTAAGTTCAGTAAATGTGAATTTTGGCTCGATCAAATAGTATTCTTGGGTCGTATTGTATCTGGACACGGCATACAAGTAAAGAAAATAGAAGTAGTCATGAAATGGGAAGCTGCAAGAAATGTGACTAAGATCCAGAGTTTCTTAGGATTAGCTGGTTATTACAGAAGGTTTATCTAGGGGTTTTCACTAATCTCAGCCCCTTTGATAAAACTTCTGAGAAAGAATGTTCCTTTTAGATGGAATGATGATTGTCAAAGAATTGTTTAGGAACTGAAACATCAGTTGACTATAGCACCTGAGTTGACTATTCCCTCAGGAACTGGTGGTTATGTAATATATAGTGATGCTTCGCATCAAGGATTGGGATGTGCGTTGATGCAGTATGGCAAGGTGATAGCCTATGCATCAAGATAATTAAGGTCTCACAAGATGAACTATCCGGCATATGATTTAGAACTTGCCGCTGTAGTATTTGCTTTGAAGATTTGGAGACACTACTTGTATGTTGAAACTTTTCAGGTATTTGTTGATCGTAAAAGTATGAAATATCTGTTGAGTCAAAAAAAATTGAATATGAGACAGAGGCAATGGATAGAGTTGTTGAAAGATTATGGTTATACAATTGAGTATCATCCTGGCAAAGCTAATGTGGTAGCTAATGCATTAAGCAGAAAATCTAATAACAATGCGGCTCCAATACAATTATCGAGGTTGCATAACCTAGTTCAATTAAAAGCATTGAATGTTAAATTGAAATTGGGACAAGATGAAGCATTAATAGCCACACTAAAACTAAGACCGATGTTGCTTGATAGAATTAGAAGAGCTCAGAGTAAGGATCCTGAAATGGTGAAACTAATTGAGAAGATTAAGATGAATACATATTTTGAATTTAAATTGAGAGATGAAACATTGTGGTTAAAATATAGGTTGTGTGTGCCTGATGTGGGTGAATTGAGAAAGGAAATTTGAGAGGAAGTGTATGTAGCAGCTTATGCTATGCATCCTGGTACTACCAAGATGTATAACACGTTGAAGCAACTTTTTTGGTGGCTAGGAATGGAAAAGTAAGTGGCTAAATATGTGGCGTGTTTGACTTGCCAAAAGACTTCCTGAGGGTCTTCAAGGAAAATTACATGCCTAAAATCTACACAGACAAAAAGATGAAGGAATTTTTATATCTGAAGCAGGGCAGTTTATCTGTGGCAAAGTACGAGGTTAAGTTCAATGAGCTGATGGGATATGCTACTACCTTGATTCCTACTGAGGAAGATAAGCGCAGGAGATTTGAAGACGGACTAAACATGAAAATTTGGATGAGGTTAGCTATTTCTAACCTGGGTAGTTTTATGAAACTACGAGCTGCCTAGATCCGCGTTAAGCAGTTATTGAAGGACAGTCAGTCTGAGAATAGATTAGAGTCAAGACAGAAGAGGCCGAGTTAATCTCAGGGCAGTTCTGGCAGAAGGTTTAGCAAGCGTCAGAATTGAGTTTTCAAACTACCGACTAAATCAAGACAGTCGAGGTTCAGATAGAGGGGTAGTTTTGTTCAGTCTAGTGATAACAAAGGTACAGTATCGAGCCAGTTGTCGAATTGTGAGCATTGTGGGAAGAAGCCTAGTGGTGCATGCTGGAAGTTGACAGGAGCCTGCCTTCGATACGGCTCATTTGATTATCAAAATAGGGATTGTTCTGTTGTGTTTGGAGCACAGTCTAAGTAGAGGAAGTGTGGCAATAGAAACTACAGTTCAAAAGAGTCGAGTCAGTGGGTTTGGACAGAGAGGTCGTGGTAGAGGCAGAATAAGTTCTGGGAGCCCTCCTGTTAGGATTGAGGTGTGGAGTAATCAACCATAATCTCAGGCCTAAGTTTATGCCATGACGAGACAAGAGGCTTAAGAGTCTCCAGATGTCATTGCAGGTGTGTTACTCATATTTACATTTGAGGCTTATGCATTGCTAGATCCTGGATCTACGCATTCTTTTATTGCACCGCATATGACATCTAGGTTGCATTGTGATAGAGATTTATTGAGATGTGGATTAGAGGTGAGTACACTGATAGGTAGTACCACTGTGATAGGGGAAGTTTATAAGAGGTGTTTGATTCGAATTGATTAGGCAGAGTTAGAGGCAGACTTGATTGTGTTACCACTAAAGGAAATAGATAGGCATGGATTGGCTCACTGCCCATAAGGCCATCATAAATTGTTATAATAAGGAAGTAATTTTTGAATCTCCTAATCAGCCGAGAGTAGTGTTTAGAGGTATTAGCCAAACAGTGCTAGCCAGGCTGATTTCATTTGTGAGTGCCTTGAGGTTAATGCAAGGAGGATGTGATGCTTATTTGACCCACGTCGTTGATAACAGAACTAAGTATGATATGCAGGACATTCCTGTGGTTAGGGAATTCTTGGATGTGTTTCCGCAGAGTTATCTGACTTACCTCCAGATCGAGAAAAAGAGTTCACAATTGATCTAGTTCCAGGTGCTGCTCCTATATCTATCCCCCCATATGGGATGGCACCTATGGAACTGAAGGAGTTAAAGACTCAGTTATAGGAGTTGTTAGATAAGGGATTTATTAGACCTAATATTTCACCTTAGGGAGCTCCAGTCTTATTTGTGAAGAAGAAGGATGGAACGTTAAGACTGTGCATCAATTATAGGCAACTAAATCAGATCACAGTGAAAAACAAGTACACGTTGCCTACAATCGATGATTTGTTTGATCAGTTGTAGGGAGCTCAGGTATTCACTAGGTTAGATTTGAGATTTGGGTACTACCAACTAAAAATAGCAGAGGCTGATGTACCAAAGAGTGGTTTCAGGAGCAGATATGAACATTATGAGTTTTTAGTAATGCCGTTCGGGTTGACTAATGCACCAATTGCATTTATGGAATTGATGAATAAGGTATTTCAGCCCTACCTAGATTGCTTTGTGATAGTGTTTATTGATGACATTTTGGTGTATTCAAAGAGCAGAGAAGAGCATGCTGAGCACTTAAGAGTGATATTATCGATTATGAGGGAGAAACAATTATATGCTAAATTCAGTAAATATGTGTTTTGGCTAGATCAAGCAGTGTTTTTAGGTCATATAGTAAGTGGGCAAGGTATTTAAGTGGATTCAAAGAAGATAGAGGCAGTATTGAAATGGGACGTTCCGAATAATGTGTCTGAAATTTGGAGTTTCTTAGGATTGGCCGGATATTATCGAAGGTTTATCGAGGGGTTTTCTTTGATCTTAGCCCCTCTGACTAAACTTCTAAGGAAGAATGTGGTCTTCAGATGGAAAGATGAGTGTCAGAGAGGTTTTGATGAACTAAAACATCGATTGACTACAATGCTGATATTGACTATTCCATTGAGAACTGGTGGTTATGTAGTATATAGTGATGCTTCGCATCAAGGATTGGGATGTGTGTTGATGCAGTATAGCAAGGAGATAGCCTATGCATCGAGACAATTAAGGTCTCATGAGATGAACTATCTGGTACATGATTTAGAGCTTGCATCAATAGTCTTTGCTCTAAAGAAATGGAGACATTATTTATATGGAGAGACATTCCAGATATACACTAGTCATAAGAACTTCAGGTATCTGTTGAGTCAAAAGGAGTTGAACACGAGATAGAGAAGATGGATAGGATTGTTAAACGATTATGACTGTACGATTGAGTATTATCTGGGGAAAGTTAATATAGTGGCAGATGCATTGAGTAAGAAGTCAAATAGCAGTGTAGCTCATATTTAATTATCGAGGTTACCAAGCTTGATTCAATTGAGAGCTTTGAATGTGGAGTTGCATCTAGAGCATAATGAAGCATTGGTAGCCACACTAAAATTGAGATCGACGTTGCATGATAGAATTAGAAGAGTGTAGAGTAAAGATCCTGAAATGGTGAAACTGATTGAGAAAGTTAAAATAAATCCAGATTTTGAATTTGAATTGATAGATGAAACAATGTGGTTAAAACAGAGGTTGTGTGTGCCTAATGTAGATGAATTGAGAAAGGAAATTCTAGAGTAGGCATATATAGTAGCTTATGCTATGCATCCTGGTACTACCAAGATGTATAATACGCTTAAGCAACGTTTCTGGTGGCCAAGGATAAAGAAGCAAGTAGCAGATTATGTAGCTAAGTGTTTAACTTGTCAACAGATTAAGGCTGAACATCAGGCTCTAGTTGGGAAGCTTCATTCGTTACCTATTATGGAATGGAAATGGGAATGAATCATAATGGATTTCATTATAGGACTGCCTAGGACTCTGAGGCAAAATGATGCTATATGCGTAGTAGTGGACCGATAGACTAAGTCGGCCCATTTCTTACTAGTGAGAGAGAATAGCTCACTAGACTAGTTGGCACGAAGGTATGTGAATGAGGTCGTTAGACTATATGGGGTACCAGTGTCCATAGTATCAGACAGGGATCCCATATTTACTTCAAGGTTTTAGAAGAGTCTACAGTCGACTATGGGTACGAAGTTGAATTTCAGTACTGCCTTTCATCCTCAAACAGATGGGCAGAGTGAGAGGACAATCAAGATTGTTGAGGATATGCTTAGAGTATGTGTATTGGAGTTTAAAGGATCTTAGGATTAGTACACAGCCTTGATTGAATTTGTTTACAACAACCACTACCACAGTAGTATTGGAATGGCACCTTATGAGGCATTGTATGGTAGAAAATGTCAATCGCCTCTATATTAGGATGAGGAAGGTTTGAGAATGATAGAAGGCCCAAAATTGATATAAGAT
The DNA here is from genome assembly GCA_026874005.2 of Erythroxylum coriaceum. Lineage (NCBI taxonomy): Eukaryota > Viridiplantae > Streptophyta > Magnoliopsida > Malpighiales > Erythroxylaceae > Erythroxylum > Erythroxylum coriaceum. The sequence continues at coordinate 6,799 of JANQAP020204967.1, read as the reverse complement.
ATTGTGGATAAGATAAAAATGATCCGAAACTGAATAAAAGCAGCACAAGATATACAGAAGAGTTATATCGATCAGCACAGAAGGGATATGGAATATAGTGTTAGAGATAAAGTGTTTTTTAGAGTCTTGCCTTGGCGAGGGGTGTTGAGATTTGGCAAAAAGGGTAAGATGAGCCCCAGGTACATTGGTCCTTATGAGATCCTTGAAAGGATAGGACCATTGACGTACATATTAGCCTTACCGAGTGAAATGTCTCAGATACACAATGTATTTCATGTGAACATGCTTAGGGGGTATAGATTTGACCCAATGCATGTGTTACCGACTCAAAAGATTGAAATTACTAGTAATATGAGTTATGTTGAGGAGCTGATCAAGATAGTGGGATATCAGACAAAATAGTTGAGGAATAAGGTAATTCCATTGGTGAAAGTCCTGTGGAAAAATCACTTGAGTAAGGAAGCAACTTAGGAAACAGAGGAGCATATGAGAAAGCAATATCCCCACTTGTTTCATCAATCAGCTAAGAATTTCGAGGATGACATTTCTTAAGGAGGGAAGAATTGTAACATCCCATTATCCCGTGAGTAAGGTTACTATATATGAGAGGTTACTAAGAATTTAGAAGTGCATTTCATGCATCATATGGCATACTCAGACATGTGAATGATGTTGTCACTCATTAAACAATTGTACATGCATTCATTGACATTTTTCAGGTATAAGAGTTTTTTTTATATGATTAAAATGAGAATTGTGGATTAATTATCTTGAAAATTGAATTGGTATGTAGTAAAATTGATTTAGTATTTTGGGTGACATTTTGGACATTTCGAAAATTTTTGAATATTTGGAGAATTTTAGACTAAGAAAAATATAAAAATAGGAGACAAATGGAAGTGTGACAATTGGATTAGTAAGTCATTGACAAATGGACTAATTACGGAGTGACAAATGGACCTATTAATGTGTGACATGAGGACCAATAGCTAAGGAACAAATGGTAGCATAACTAGTGGACAAATGTAACACATGCATTGGAGACATGTGTCAAGACCTAAAAGGGACAGCTAAGTCACGTTTTCAATAAGGAGATTTTTGCAATTCTTTTGGCTTGTTCATCATCGAAACACCAAAACTTTTTCCGTGCTCTCCATCACCGAAACACCTAGCTGGATATTTTTGTGTTATTGACTTACCCACATTACTCCTTGCAAAGAAAACATTCTAGTCCCTATTTTGTTCTATTTTTTCTCTATTCTTGCCCTTATTTCATCCACCGAAATCTCTCATTTGCTCTCCCCATTTTTGAAATTTTACTAAAGGATTTAAAGTGTAAATCAAGTTAGATATGCTTTGAGTTTTATGGTAGTGTAAATGACTTTTGATGATGTTTTCATGTTTGAAAATGGATGCATGCATGAATGGTGTAGTAAGATGAATGGGTGCATGTGTGAATGGTGTAGGAAAAAGCAATTTATAAGATATAAGTAAAGTGACGAAGGAGTTAAATCAGTAGAAAATGTGCAGAAAGTGTATAAAGGATTGTGATAATTGAAGCTAAATGAAGATTAGTGAAGTGCAGAAAATGTGATATGTAAAAGTATGAATTAGGATCTATTTTTGTGTTGTGATTATTCATGAACTTGTGAATTGTGTATAGAAATTACTCAACTGAAAATTGAGATATATTGAATCATCAACGTGAAAGGATAGAGAAATGATAGAACTTTGTTAATGAATTATGCTAGAGTATGTTATATGCAGTGGTTTATTGGACATACATATGTATTTTGGCTAGAACTTGATCTTTTAATATCGAAATGGTATGAATTTTAATCTATAGTAAACTAGAGACATATGGCTACATTTTTTATGAAGGAATCCAATTGGAATTCTGTCCTTAAGGGTCTTAAATTTGGCTTGAAGTTGAGAATTGTGTTCTTTTGGGGTATAAGAATAGTATGTGGTATTTTGATTATAACATTTAAGATACTGAACCAAAATGTATGAATTTGATTTCATTAGAAACGTAAGACATAGAGGAACATTTTATTAGAAGAACGTGTTGGCTAAAAACTTCCTTTTCTAGGTAAAAAATGGCAAGAACGAAGGAAGAAAATACTGCAGGGTACGATCATGCAGTTGCACGATCGTGACCCTTGTTGGTTTTAGAGGAGAAGCATGATCGTCCTTCTACAAGATCGTGCACTTGCATGATCGTAACCTATAAGGCTATATCAAAAGGTGTTTATTTGGATGTTTTTCAACCTAATTTAAGTAAGGATGTTACCATATGAGGTATGTAGGTTTAAATGAGAACTTAAATGAAAGTAGTTGATATTGAATGAGGGGATTAAAGTGAGTAAAGAGTATTAGAGATTAAAGAATGTTTGTAAGGTGTTGTAGTTGCTTATAAAGTGTATTAAGGAAACATACCCGAAAATTTGTCATTGAACATGCATAATACATGATACATTCATGAATGTGCTATGATTGACTATTTATTTGAATGTGTAAATTTTATATATGATTGCATTTTATAGAAGAACACATTAAGTGGCCGCTTCTAGACATTGTCAGGACTTTAAGGCAATAAGCTAAAAAGAGCAATGGTGAGTAACTTAAGATAGTCTCACCTTAATTGTTTGTTAAATTGTGTACTGAATTATTGTGATGTGTATGCATTGAATTCTGTACATTCAATGTTCGAGACATTTTGATGTATGAATAGAACATTGGAAGTGCTACTTGAATGCGAATGTGACAAAATGAATACACATTGTGTATTTCATTACATGAATACATGAAATATAACGATAGTTGTGACCGGAGTTGTTAGTAAAAAAGAGCTTGTGGCTCAATCTGTATAAAGAACCTTGTATCCTCAACGGATAAGAGACAGTATGATAGGACCCGGTATCCACAACGTTGAGTCTTACAAACATTGCACATACATATGATGCGAATAAATTGAATGATTACAATGTTTTGAGGACTTTTATTGTATGATATATGTGATTGATTATCGATGATTATAATTTGAATGATCACAATGAAATGATGAATTGTATGGATTTTAAAATGTGACAAGTTGTGAACAAAGTGTTTCGTGATATCACATGATGATAATTGTGATGTTGTGGATTATATGATAGCATGAATTGTTGTGTGGCATGACAAGAGTGAACCATCGAGGATGGTTACTCAATTGAGTTTGCAAAACTCAACCAAATTGTAACGTTGACATTTTCATGTTCGAGAGAACGACGACTTAGCTTCTAAGACTACTTAGAAGAGATTTTGTACAACTTTTGGATAGAAGACATGGCTCAAAGGTCAGTCAGTTGGGACTGGAGTATTAGTTTTAATTTTTGTTAAATCCTCAAGTATGTAGCGTACTTTATAGACAGAATTGTGACTCTGATAGACTGATATTATACAAGCATGAATGATGGATATCATGCTACTTTGTAAATTATGGTTTGTGAAATGAAATGCGAAGATTTTGGATTTAGACATTGTGTTAATTGTGATTTTAATTATGACGCCATGCGATACATTGAAAGTGAGATAATTAGCATGCCATTTTTGTCGGGTATGTGCACATTCGTCCGAAGGGTGTACGTGTACATGTCGGATGGAAGTGGGATGCTACAGTCTCGCCCTATGAGACAAGTGAGTATTGATCTTCAGAAAATAACTCATATGCAGTGCTTTCGACTTACTTTAATTTCTTTGCTTTCAAATTGTACCTAAAATTATATATGAATTAAAGTGAGTATCTTAACCAATTTCAGGCCACTAATAACTGAGTGTAAATGATTAAATGTATCAACAGTTAAACACATATCAATTTCCCCCACACTTAGCTTTTAATCGTCCTCGGGCAGAACATCCAAAATAAACTCAAAGACTAGAAAACATTGACTCATTTCCCATATGTCTTAAGAATATATAATCACAAGAAAAAATGAGTGACTTTCAAAAATCATAACATGATGTCAACATTCCAAGATTTTACTCATGATCAATCAACATTCAATACCTTTAAAAACTGAGCAATCTAATGGTAGACTCGAAAAATGTGTTTTACTAAAATATATCAACAGGAAAACTCAACACCATTCATGATCATGACAATCCATGACTTTGCATATCATTTCATTTCTCCACCACTATAATTCACATACAAAATCATGAATCAAAGGACTCTTCAAGGTTGTAATGTGGGTAAAGGTGAGGTGAGATGTGTTTGGGTCAAGTAGCATGAAAGCCATTAAGCTAGTGAAACAAAGCAACACTCTTTAGAAACTAGGTACCATCAGCTATGACGAATGTAACATGTATATTTCACATCCCTATCCAACTCTCATACACCAACCACATGAAGCATACACCAATTCGAAAGAATCACTCATACAATTTATATCCAACAATACATTGAACTACAAGAGTGAACTTTCCGAGCCAACATCTACCTCATATTCAACATAGTTAAATAACACATTCATTACAACTTTATGAGAATGCATTAATTATAAACAACTTTTCAATACATATGCACTTGCTCCTAGATACATTTATTTAAACGTTTTTTCTTCTTTCTTTCTTTTTCAGTTTCTTTCTTTTTTTTGTTTTTTCTCTTTTCTTTCTTTCTTTTCCTTGTAAAAAATTAAAATAAACTACACCAACATGAGAATTTCAATGATAAGACATAACAAAACATCCCATCATTAACTAACCCACACATATGTACACCACCACACTTAGAATTTTGTACATCCATAAACTCAATAATCATAAATGCTCCACAAGCTTATGGCATGGGTAGGACATTTGGGTAAGTATAAAGCATGTAATGTGGTTAGTACACAAAGAAAAAATATAAAGCTCAAAGGGGTTTATCAAGGGAAAATCACATAATGGGTAGGCTATTTGGCTCATGTAGTTCAAAAAACAAAAAATGCCTAATCATTTTCATGTTAATGCATGTGATAAAACTGTGGTCTCGGCTAAAAATTCAAAGCAAAATCGGGATGTACATGTCATGAAGGTCATACATTATCAAAAGACAATGAGATTGATATGGATGTTTCAGTCTAATAAGGCTCAAAATCTCACCAGCTTTGTCAACCACTAGCCACTACTCTTCTAAAGATAATGTACATTAACCAATCACAAGAGCAAAGGTACATGCCAAAGTTGCCATGAATTTCTCTAGTCAATTCACACTTTAATCATGATTAAATAATCCTAAAAGTAATAGAAAACGAGCAAATGTTTTTTTGTTTGTTTTATTCTTTCTCTCATTTTAATTGAAAACTTAAAAACAAGCAAAAAACAAACCAACAAAGAAACAAACATGTATAACAAAATGCAAAAATTTAAAGAAAAGAATTTAACTTCCCTTGGGTTGCCTCCCAAGAAGCACCTTTATTTAGGGTCGCTGGCTTGACTCCTTCATCCTCCTCACGTGACAAAATTGTGATCTTCTGGTATTACAGTTAGTGGCACGTGAGGTTGTTCCGGATAGGGCCTTAGTTGATCATCATCCCCATTCAGCATCTTCCCTATCCTCAGATTCTCAATTTCGACTGAGCTCATGTTACAGTATGTCAATATAGTGCCCTAGAAAGCAACTGTATTTACATGTACCTTAATCTTCTTCAGTTATAGTTTTGTAATGGAAATAATTATTAATAAAATAAAAGAGTTTGGTTTTGATGAGCATTATATATCTAGTCATAAGGTACCAAGATTTTTTTGTAAGTAATATACATATACATAGAGATGTATGTGAAACATGTATATTATTAGAATCTAAGTTAATGGATTCACAGTTGAATAATCAAGTTGGTTGCTTAATTATGGTTTAGATTGTAGTGTTGCGATTTATCTCCGTGTAAGTAAAGAAGTTTACTTCAAGGGAATGATGAGTTTCATATCATAATAGTAGTTGACTATCGATAATGGCGTTATTAAATGAATCTGGAATCAAGTATGTTTTCAAGAATAAAGTGGGTCATTACTTTAATCTTAAAACATACAACTTAAGCATTCGCTTATTATGAACCATAATCTTGATGAGTGGTGAACTCGTATATGTTTCATTATAATTCTTAATATGATCGGAATGAATTTTTACAGAGTATTAATCTAGTGTCTGCATGTTGGAATTATTAATTGAAACATGTATTAGGGAACATTCATTCAAATAAAGAGTTTATAGTGATATCATCACTTCTAGATGTTTTAAGGAGATTTGGTGATTAAACTGGCGCCAGTAGTTTGATGGACTAGCTACCCATCAAATCTTAACACCAAGATGAGATCTTATGTTTTAATCACCATATAAAGTAAAATGGGAGATCTAGAAGGAAAAACCAACATAAGGGCAAAACGGTAATTTTACCTTTTATTGTGCGGATGGCTATAATAAGATTCTAAATATGGTTTGCAGTTGGACATAAAATATGTGTTCTCATAATATTTAATAGTTCAAGAGTTCAACTAATTGTCTTTAGCGGAATGACATTTAGTTAATAAGCTAGAATTAATTCTAATGAGATTAAATTAATTCTAGGCTTATTGGAGGTTGAATTATCAAAGTCTATAAGATTCCCCACTTGGCTTCAAGGAAGGTTATCAAGCTAAGTAAGAAATCTAAATGGAGGTTTTAGAAGCCCATAATTGAATGTTAGGCTTGCACTAATTAATGATTAATTAGAAGCCCAAATGTTCATTTAGAAATGGGCTAGACTTTGGTTTAATGTAATTGATTAGATTAATTATATTA
>JANQAP020203944.1:0-19798 GCA_026874005.2 Erythroxylum coriaceum | reverse complement strand
TGAGAGTGGTTAACCAGAGAAAAAGGTCATAGTTTCCCTGTGTCACCGCCTACAACGGACCGTAGGTGCGTAGAGTGGTATCAGAGAACCTTCAATTCAAAAGGTCCCCAAAAGCAAAAGTAATGGTGGTCCACCATGCACAGTGTGCACAGTGGTCCAATTTGTACATGATGCCTATCACTAGGATTCACGTGCAAGAGAAGATGCAATCTTAGTATGATCCAAGATTGATCGTATATATTTATGGGCGAATACCCCATAACATAATAAGTTATTGTAAGAATAAATGAAAAGGTACTAGTATTGTGTCTGGTTCATAAATTGACCAAATAATGATCTCTCTAAGAAAAACAAAAAGAAATAATGGGAGAGCAAATTTTAGTTGAAAACATTTCATTCATTTTGTTACAAATGTTGGTCCCCTTATAACCTAGCCATTAATTCTAATATCTCCAGTTTCCTTTAAACATTGGGGGAGTTAAACTAGTAATTAAGTTTTTGCCTCAAAATTATGGAATATTATATATATGTATGTATGTATGTAATAAGATTCAAAATGTGTTTCTCTCCGTATCTAAATCATCCTAGATTCTTTTCACATATTCGAGATGTTTTATTGCGAATTGAAAATCATGAACTTGATGTACAAAATTAAGTAGTTAAATAGTGTATTGTTATTTCGCCTTAGTAATATCTGTATTATGTTTCTCTTGTACCCAAAATTAAATCAAGTAAGAAAAATAAAAGGTCTTTCATTTTTTCATGGTATAGAGCCTTGAAAACTCATAAGCATAAAACAACCTCATTCCTTTATTCCCTTCATTAGTTGGTTATGGAAGAAGTCAAACTCACAATTCAATCATTTTATCAGTGTGCTAGTTTGATATTAATCAAACTGAGCTCTAATAATTATCTCAATCGGAGATCACAAATCCTTCATCTAACTCGCAGTCTCGATATGCTTCATCACTTGGTTAAAAAACCAAGGCCAAACTTGAAGATGGAAAAGAGAACCAACTTATACCTTATGGCTAGCAAACAATGGACTACTAATCTCATGGCTACTCGGCACAATAAAGGAGGAAGTTCAACCATCCATTGCAGAAGTTGTGACCGCCTACAATGTCTGGAGTTCGATAGACGAATACTTGCAACGAATCACAATTGAAAAAAGAAAGCCTTCTCAAAAATATGTTTATGACTATCAAAAAGGGATCACGACCCTTAGATAAATATATGAAAATTTCAATTGTAAAGATCTTGCAGCTATCAGGAAACTAGTACATGATCTTGATAAAGTTTTTCAAATTGCTTGAGGATTAGGACCAAAATATGAAAACTTCTGACTAGCTAAGATATCCAAACCACCTTATCTTACTTTAAACCAATTTGTGCTTGCTCTTCAAGGATATGAGCTGACTCTTACCATCTAGAAGGAAGAAGAAAAGGCCACATTAAACAAAATCAAGCATTTTTTTTAGCCCACATAGGCATAGTCGAAACAATAGAGAAAATCGAGGTTATTTTAGCTCAAAGAGTAGAGGCTTTACTCCAGCTGGTCGATATAATAACATAGGCTCTAGTTCAAACAAACCATAAGGTAAGAAACCAACGAAGTCGGACAAAACTAAGAAAAGGATGATAAACTAATCTACCAAATTTGTGGAAAGAAAATTTATGTCGCTCTCAATTGTTGGTATATGCTTGATTATTCATATCAGTTAGAGGACTTACCGCAAGCTATAGCTGCTTTAACCATGAATAATAGTGGCCCCTCCCTCTTCGTGGACTAGGAAGCAATAACGCGTATCATCAATGATGCAAGTACGTTGCTTAATCCAAAACCGTACAAAGGAAATAATGTTATTTATGTTAGAAATAGAGAGATAAACTAGTTATAACACATATTGGCGATACAAGTGTTGGTAGTTTAAATTTAAAGGATGTTCTTGTTGTCCTTAAACTAAAGAAAACTTAATTTTAATAAGCAAAACCACTACTAATAACTCTTGTACTGTTGAATTCACTCCATCTGATTTTGTTATTAAGCATCAAAACAAGAGAATAATAGGGAAGGAGCATTAAAAAATAAGCGTTAATTAATAAAAAAAAAGCTCAAATTTTCCTCAATTTTTCAATATTAACTTGAACTTTAAAAAGTAACAATTAAATGTTCAAACTTTTAATTTTTTTAATTCTAACCTAATGTTAACCTCACCGTTATCTATGCTGACGTGACACTGTCACGTGTCAGTAAACCCCTACTAATCAGACACGTCAACGTGATTAAAAGGTGATTGTCTAATTAGTGAAACGACATCGTTTCATAGTAAAATTAAAATGACGTCATTTGAATGTTGGAGAAAGCTTCAGCATATGTTCATCGTCACTCTCACACCCTAAATCTCTAATTTCTTCTTCTCTCATGTACTCTCACTCTCACACTGTCGGTCTCTCAAACTTAAATTTTAATTCTATAGTTTGATTAAAATTTTTTATTGTTATTAATCAAAATTGGAATTGAAAAACTAGAAACTCGAATCGTAATAGCTTGAGGTAGAAATATGAAAAGTTTAGATTTGTTGCACTTGAATATGGAAATTGTAAATCCCAAAATAATATGTATGTGTTGTTGTTAGTGTTTGCAATTTCTGGTTGTGTTTTCTGCCTGTGTGATGCTTGCGAATCTGTGAGTTTACGTTACTGTTAGGTATTGTTTTGTGTTTTATTTTGAGTTTCTGGAAAAGTGAAACCCATAAAACAATGAACCCTAAAATTGTTCTGGAGTTCTTAAAATAAGGTTTAAGGTTGCCGAATGAATGACCCCTAAAAGACCCAACATATTATGCGTTTACGATTTTAGGAATGGAATTTTTGGTTGGTTGTGTATATTGATTATCACCATCGTTGGTGATTGTTGGAACTAGTGGCGATTCGCCACTGGTGTGTGAGAGCAGTGAATGCCCATAGACCAACACGCGATGGAGATCTACTGCAAATTGTTAGTGAGGATTTTGACAAAACTGTAAACTGCTGGAATTTACGTGAGGGGTCTGTAACGTGTTTCTAGCGGGGATGAATTTTATGTTACTGTTTACGTTTTGTGGTGGCTAGAAAGTGATAATAGCATAAGGAGGCGTGCGTGGGTAGTATCACCAGCGGCTTGAATCGTCGCTGTTGAGTTGGCTTTCATCGCTACTGGCGAGATCCCTAATGTTTAAGGGCAACAGACGCCCACAAACCAATGGCGAATCGCCATTGATGAGGGATGATTAGTCACCCACAAAAGGTTGTGTGACAGCAGAAGCGTGTGGCGACGAAAGGGAGACGTCACCAAAGACTACAACAAGGAGGCAGCAGTAGGCGAAAACATGGGAATTGTGACAGTGGAAAATTCCAGAAATTAGGTTTTAGGGCATAAGAGTTCAAGAGCATATGCTGAAGCTTTCTCCAAAATCCAAATGATGTCATTTCAATTTTACTATGATATGACGTCGTTTCGCTAATCAGACAACCACCTCTTAATCACGCTAACGTGTCTTATTAGTAGGGGTCCATTGACACATGATAGTTTCACATCAATGTAGATAAAAGTGAGACTAACGTCAGGCTAAAATTGAAAAAAATTAAAAGTTTGTGCATTTAATTGGTATTTTTTAAAGTTCGGACTATAACTGAAAAATTGAGAAAAGTTTAGGTTTTTTTTAGTAATTAACCCAAAATATAATTATATGTTTTGAATTCAAGTTTTCATAAGGCTTTATCTGCAATAAGAGGGGAAATTCATCTTTATTGTGGTACCACCCAGACATCCGAATGCAAAGATTATATCTCTGCTGAAAGGCAAGAAAGCTATTGATGTCACTAATTAGCGAACTATGCATTTTATTTGTGTTAATTGTCAAGCTGAAAAGAGACGTACACAGTCCTTTAATTTGAATAACAAAATTACTAATTTTGTTCTACAAAAGCTGCATTGTGATCCCAACTTCTATCACTTCAAATTAAGGTTTTCAATTTTATGTTAATTTTATATATAATTTTTCAAGGTTCAATTGGTTATTCCTTTTAAAGAAAAGAGTTAGAAAATTTTTTTAGAAAAATTTTATTCTTGCTTTCTCAATTTTCAACAACTTGCAGTAATCCAATTTGATAAAATGATTAAAAATTTTCAGTGTGATAGAGGTGGAGAATTTAAGTTTTTATTTTCTAAAACATATTGGTAACTGTGGAACTCAACTATAAATCTCATGTCGTATAATACCATAACAAAATAGTGTAACTGAAAAAAAGCAAGGACATATTGTTAAAACATTTATCATATTATTTCATGTTAATCTACCAGCAGTCTTATGTTGTTGAAGCAATTCTTCCAGCTTCATATTTAATTAATAGGATATCATACTTAGTTTTACATAACAAATCTCTAAATTTCAAGCTATATCATCACGAACTTGATTAAAAAAGCTTGAGAGTGTTTAGATACTTGTATTTTCTATCTTTAAGGCATCAAATAGGAAATAAGTTTGTCAAGAAAACATATACATGTGTGTTTAGCAGTAATAGTCCAATCCATAAAGGCTATTAATGTTATGGACCTCAGATAAAGAGAGTTTACATCTCAAGGCATGTTTTTTATGAAGGCAAATTTCTCTACAATAAACTCCTTTAGAATCAAATATAATGCAATTGGAACTTAATGAATATCCATGCTCTAATGAATGGTTTAACATTGAATATTCATCCTTTGATAAATGGTTTAACATCACATATAATGTTGATCTTAAGAATCAATCCAAAATTTAATCAGTAATGCTTCTTCTATTTTGAATACTAATACTAGTTATAATGCAGATAATGTTGAAACTCTTACTAACCATAATAGGCCAACTCTAAACCTTGAGAATGATGCACTATCTAATGTGGAAGAATTGCAAAAAGGTCAATCATTGGTAATAATGGAACTACTCGTCAATGCACAAGCTGCAATATTTCCAGATGATGTAGTAGAACCCGTAGATGTATAAGATATTGCATTATCAGGTGACCATGTCAATAACTTAAAAGTTGTCAGCATCAATAACAATACAAGTGAAGCTCGTTTTTGTCCACAACAAGATAGGCATCCTCCAAATAATTTCCAGGACTATCAATGCTATTTGATCCAAGAAATATTACTTGCAAAACCACATAATCACCACCGTGCACTTAAAGGCTCCTGTTCAGTGGCTGCCATGGAGGAAGAATTGAATGCTCTTCATTCAAATAAGGCTTGGTCACTAGTTCCACGTCCATCAAATGTGAATGTAGTTAGGTCAAAATGGGTCTTTCAAACTAAATGTTAGCTTAAGGTTTATGTTTAACGATTATGATGATAACTAAAATTTAAATTGGATTTATTTCCGTATATAGGCAATGATATAATTTTTAAAAGGAAATAAAATCATAAGATAATTGGTTTTTTTCTTGTAGGAACCTTCTTTATGAACTTACCTAATTAGAAATAGTTTCATGACATCCGGAAGGTTCTTACTAATTAGAATAATTTGCTCCTGAAGACAAAACGTTTATCTTAACATTTGAATATTGAAGATTTCAGTAGAGATGATATCAAAGATTAAGCAACGGCTAGTTAAAGAAAATGTCTACTTAAGGAAGAGCCACTGCATTTGTGAAACACACAGACTTACAAAATACTTTAGCAGCATCAATATTCCTGAAAGTCATATATATATGAAACTTTTAGTGCTTTAGAAAGTGAAATCACTCTATTGAGAGAGATTATTAAACCTTTTATACGTTTCTTATTGAAAGCTTGTAGAGGTTTGTTAAACACTACAAGTGTGGAAGGTTGAAAAACCTTGAAAATATGTACTTATGAGTTTGGAGAGACTCGTGAAAATTTACTACTTGGATGTTATAGTGAAATACTCAAGTTAAATACTTGGGGACTGGACGTAGGCTTCATTACAAATCGAACTAGTAAAAATTGACTGTGTCACCTTTTAAATTTCCCTATTATAATGTTTATGTTTTCAACTTATGAAAGGCTCCTTTGGTTTTACAATAGGATTCTTCTGTTTTTATATCGTAAGAGGCTCCTTTCGTTTTGAGCATTAACATCCTCCTATCAATTAATAGGCTCTTTTCGTTTTGAGCATTAACAGGCTCCTATCGATTAATAAGTTCCTTTCTTTTTTAGTGCTAGCAGGCTTCTATCAACTAACAGGCTCTTTTCCTTTTTAAACGCTAGTAGGTTCCTTTCAATTAACAGGATCCTTTTGTTTTCAACGTTAACATGATTTTTTTTGAAGTTGATAAGACCCTTCTATTTATAAACTTATTTTGTTTAGGAGGATATTATCAATTTGAAAGTACCTTGCAACTTTTTTACACACAATTCACCTTTCCCTCTTGCGTGTATTTTCTTTATCATTTGATATTAGAGCAAGGTTTCACATTTATTATGTTTTACAACACGTGATAGATCATGACAAATAATTTAAGAAGCCTTGAAGGACAATCCGTCTCAAAGCCTCCTTATTTCAATAGAAACAACTACTCCTACTAAAAAGAGAGAATGGCTATTTATATTTAATCTGTAGATATCAAAATGTAGCAAGCTATTAAAGTTTGAGCCACACCTCCTGCTATTGACAACATAGAAGTGTGGAATGATGTTGATAGAAGAAACGCACAACTGAATGCCAAAGTACGACATTATCTGATCTATGCACTATCTCCGAAAGAGTACGAAAAGATATCTTACTGTTCTACAGCAAAGAAAATGTGGGACGAACTACAAGTCACTTTTTAAGGAACGAACGAGGTTAAGAAACATCTATAAGTCTTTTAGTGCATCAATACGAAAATATTTGCATGAAACAGGGAGAAACAATAGTCAAATTTTTTGGACGTTTCAACAACATCATCACTGCCTTGAAGAACTTGGGTAAGATATATCCCAATGATGAGCTTGTGACAAAGATTTTAAGATCACTACAAAAGGAATGGAGACCTAAGTTGACGGCTCTAAAGATTACAAAGGAACTTGACACTATCTCACTCGATTGGTTAAGAGGAAACTTAATGATCCATGAAGCCAAAATTAGGTGGGATGAAGGATCCTCATACAAAAGAGGAATGACACTAAAAGAAACTAATGAATCAAACAAAGATGAAAGTGACACTGAATTGCAAATAGATGGAGATGACGAATTCAATTTCATTGTTAAAAAATATGCTTGCTTCTATAAAAAGAAGCTCATGAAGAAAAAAGAAGGAAACAAGAAAACTGGAAACAACATGTTCCTATCAAAAAGGAGTAGCAGTAATAGCAATACACAAAACAATCAAATCATATGCTATCATTGTAAGAAACCTAGACACATAAGATAAGAATGCTCTCTTCTTCAAAAGTACAAATAAGAAAATAGAAAACTTAAAAAGCAAGGTATAAATGCAGCTTGGTCAGATGAGGACTTTGAAAACTTTGAAGAAGAAGAGCCTGAAGAAGTCAACAATGTTTGCTTTATGGCCAAATCAGGAGACGATGAGATATATTATTCTGACTTCGATATTGAAATTGATGAATTAAGAGATGCATATCATCAACTATATGATCAGTATAAAAAATTAACAGTGTAGTATTTCAAAAAGATTGAGAAGTCTAAAAAAATGTGCATCCTTGACGAATAAGATTGAATCACTACAATTTGAGAATAAGAACTTGTTGTCTAGAATTATGTCTCTTAAAAATGACAACAAGCAAAAAGTCTCTGAAAAGGAATTTTTGGAGCAAAAGGCAAGTCAGTAGAGAATGCATTTCCTGAAAATGATTTTGTTAAGGTAAAATAGTTAGAAAAAAATTGCTTCTCTAAAAAAAAATCTTGCCAATTTTGTTGATGGAAGGAACAATTTTGATGCATTATTTGGGAATGGTAAAGGTGTTTTTGATAAGGCTGGAATAGGATATAATGAAAACAAAAATATTAGGCCATACAAGAATTTCTTTGTTAAATCCAGCAGTAGCCATAGTCAAAACAATAGGAATTTGACAAATAGCAAAAATTACATAAGTTCTCACTCATCAATTTTGTGCAATTGCTGTGGTAGATATGGTCATATTATTCATTCCTGTAACTTTGAAAAATGAAGAAATTATCTTAGATGTATGTTTGGAGATCGAAAGGTCAAACTACTAACCTGAAAGGACCTAAAAAAATTTAGGTACCTAAAATGAGATAATATTTTCTGCAGATATGCTTCACAATAGAGACAAGAGAAAATCAATGGATAGTTGATAGCGGTTATATGAGAAACATGACAGGTGAAATATCACATTTTAATTATATTGAAAGGAAAGATGGAGGTAATGTTGTCTTTATTGATAAAAACAAGGAAAAAGTCACTGGAATTAGTAAAATTGGTGACTTTAACTCTGCTTATATCGATAATGTTCTTTATGGTGATGGATTTAAACAAAACTTGTTGAGTGTAAGTAAATTATGTGATAAGGGATAGAGTTACTTTCTATGCATCACATTATGAAATTATTGATAATCTTAATGACAATATTGTATTTATTGGTCCTAGAAATCAGAACATATACTGTGCTTAACTAAAAGATATTTCTTCACAAAATGTCAAATGTCTTGTTTCTGTAGAAAATGATTCATTTATTTGGCATAGAAGATTTGGACATGCTAGCATGAGCATCTTATCAAAATTGTCCAAAATGAGTTAATGACAGGACTTCCTAACCTAAAGTTTAAGAATAATCAGATATGCAAAGCTTTTTTGAAAGGAAAACAAATCAGAAGTAACTTCACTCTTAAAAACATTGTGTTTACAAACCAGTCGGTTGAATATGTACACATGGACTTATTTAGTCCTACTAGGACTCAAAACTTTGGTGGTAAACATTAGGACTTTGTCATAGTAGATGATTATTCTATATTTATATGGGTTTATTTTCTATCAAATAAAGATGATACTTTTGAAGTCTTTGAGAAGTTTTGCAGAAAAATTCTTATTGAAAAAGGATACTACATAAAAACATCTATTCAGCGCAATCATGAAGAAGAATTCGATAACAGAAAATTCGAAGATTTTTGTAATGAAAATGAGATATCTTACAATTTTACATGCCCAAGGACTCCTCAGCAGAATGGAGTTGTTGAGAGAAAGAACATGACTCTTGTTGATATGGCCAGAACAATGCTATGCAAGAGTAGTCTACCTCGTGGTTACTAGGCACAAGCCATGTCAACTGCCTATGACATACTTAACAGGTGCCTTATAAAACGTATTCTGAAAAATAGCCCCTATAAATTATGGAAAGGAAGAAAACCAAATGTTGCTTACTTTCTAGCATTTGATTGCAAGTGCTTCATTCTAAAAAATGAAAAAGACAACCTTGGAAAGTTAAATGTGAGATCAAATGAAGCTATCTTTCTAGGCTATAGTATCACTAGTAAAAGATTTAGCATTTACAATAAAAGAACAAAGAAGATAGAAGAATCAATATGCATATTATTTGATGAAGCACTACCCTTGACAACAACAGCTGACTTAGATGATGAAGAACATCCCTTGGCTCCTAAAATACATTGTAGAATTAAGTTACACCTATAGTTCCTTCGAAATTACATGATCAAGAAGGTCCTTCTGAAGCTAGGACAAAGCAGACTCCTTCCTCTCAGTAAGAGCCTATAAAATAAAGAACACCAAGAGAATGGAGAAATGATTTTGATACACATCAGTACATTCTAGGAGACCCCTCTGAAAGTCTAAAAACCAAATCATCCTTCAAGAATAACGTTGTTACCCTCATCTCATAATTAGAACAAAAAATAGTTGAAGAGACTCTTACTGACAAAAATTAGGTTTCAGCTATGAAAGACGAACTGAATCAGTTTGATAAAAACAAAGTTTGGAATCTGATACCTCGTCTGCAAAACAAGTCAGCCATTGGAACTCATTAGGTATTTCGAAACAAACTTGACGAAAATGGTAAGGTGGTATGAAACAAAGTTAGACTTGTAACTTAAGGTTATAATCAATAGGAAGGTATTGATTTTGATAAGACTTATGCACCTGTTGCTAGACTGGAATTGATTAGACTTTTACTTGCCTTTGCATGTTATAGAAACTTCAAATTGTTCCAAATGAATGTAAAAAGTGCCTTCTTAAATGGATATATTAACAAAGAAGTGTTTGTTAAGCAACCTTCAGGTCTTGATAATGAAAACTATCTTAATTATGTGATGAAGTTAACTAAAGCTCTGTATGGTCTAAAGCAAGCTACTCAAGCATGGTATGAGAGGCTAAGTAATTTTCTGCTTGAGAATAACTTTGAAAGAGGAAAGGTAGATAAAACCTTATTATTAAGAAAAAGGAGAATGATTTACTCATAGTGCAAATATATGTTGATGACATAATATTTGGTGTTACTAATCAATCTTTCTATGAAGAATTCTCAGCATTAATGTAGGGGAGTTTGAAATAAGCATGATGGGAGAACTATCTTTCTTTCTTGGATTACAAATCAGACAAACAAAAAAAGGGATCTTGATTAGCCAAGATAAATACACAAAGGAACTCATCAAGAAGTACCATTTTGAGAATGCCAAACCTATAAATACTCTTATGTATACTAAAACTAAACTTGATAAGGTATGAAGAAGGCAAGGCTATATATGAGACAAAGTACAGAGGAATGATTGGGTCACTACTATACCTTACAAGCTCAAAACCAGATATTATGTTTAGTGTGTGTCTTTGCTCACGCTTTCAATCATATCCAAAAGAAAGCCACTTTCAAGTAGTCAAGAGGATCTTTCGATATCTTCACAGAACTACAGATTTTGGATTATGATATCTAAACATTGACTCATTTAACATAATTGGATATTGTGATGCAGATTATGCAGGTGATAAAGTCAATTGGAAAAGCACAAGTAGTCATTGTCAATTTCTTGGAGAATGTCTAGTTTATTGATCTTGTAAGAAACAAAATTACACAAGCTTTCAACAATTGAAGCGAAATATATAGCAACTTCCAACTGTTGTTCTCAAATCTTATGGATGAAGCTTCGATTCTAGGATTTCTCTCTAAACTTTAATCATATTCCTATATTATGTGATAATAGTAATGCAATAAATCTTTTAAAAAATACTGTGCATCATTTTAAGACTAAGCATATATAAATCAAGTATCATTTTCTTAGAGATCGTGTTTTAGAAGGAACCATTGATCTTTTGCATGTTAATACTAAAAATCAAGTAGCTGATATCTTCATTAAACCACTATCTGAAGATAGATTTTGCATGTTAAAAAAAGAGCTTGGCATGTGCAGACTATCTGATAATATTTCTGCATGAATTTTCTATGCTACTTCTCTTTGCAGATATTAACAGGCTCCTTCTAATATGATTCTTTAAAAGCCTCCTCTTATTTTAGTAGGCTCCTTCTAGTTTATAAGGCTCCTCTTTCAAGACTTCCTCTTAGTTCAGTAGGATCCTTCTAGTTTAAAAGGCCCCTCTTATTTTAGAAGGATCCTTTCAGTTTGACAAAGTATGATACATATGTCCTAAAAAGGAAGTTACTTTATGGCATCGTTTTAGCTTTTAAAAACACGCATATGTCACCCTGACAACTTTCTGTAAGTGACTGATAGAAGATACATAGATGACCACACTTCCTTTATTGGGGTGTACGACTACTAATCCTCACTCAAAATCAACGCCCTAGAATCATTAAGTAGACTTCTTTCTTCTACTCATCTTTGTCTTTCTTATAAGTGCCCCTCTTTGCTCTCTATACCCTAACTTTTTGCTTACTCTCATATCTCCTAAACCTCATAGAGCTTACTCACAATGGCATGAACAAAATCAAAGGGACAGAAGAAAAACTTGACTTCCTCTAGCCATAGCGAAACTCCTCGCCATGAACAAACTCTGGTTTCTAAGTCCTCGCCTCTGTCTCCAATAGTAGGATTGTTAAATACTCCTAGTGAACCTATTTCTATCTCTTCTAATTCACAAGTTCTAGAAACATAAGAGGAGAGAAAAAGGCAAATTTTGGCTATACTATCTCTAGAATCAGACACTGATTCATCCTCCAAGCACAAATAGCAATATGTCTCTATATCTAGTGAAGAAGAATAGGAAGAAAAAGAAGAAGAGAAAGAAGAAGGAGAAAAAGAAGAAAAAAAAGAAGACGAAGAAGAGGAAACAAGCCAAAGAAAAAGAAGAATCTTCTAGTGAAGGGGAGCCAGAGAGAAAAGTACGACTCCACTCTCCTTCATTCTCACTACCCATTCTTACTTCACCTATCCTCTCCTCTAAAACTTCCACATCACCATCCACTACTCCTCAACCCGACTCTTAAGGACAAGAAAGTGCCTAAAGTGCATTGGATAGTAAATGATGATGGTTCAGATGAAGAACCAACTTCGTTAATGAGAAGACCACAGACCAAAGCAAGTATCGCAAAAAAAGCTAAAAGAATTGATGAACAAAAAGAAACCCCTGACGTTGAAAAGAAAGAAGAAGAAGAAACTTGGAAAAGAAAAAAGGAAAAGATAAGAAAAGGCAAAGCACCTATGGTCGAAGAAAAGATTGAGGACCCAATTGTTAGGTGATAGTTGCGTTTTGCATGATATTTTAGGGTGTAATCTGGTAAGTATTTAGTGTTAAATTGAGAGTTAAGTGTATGTTTATGTGTTAATTATGTTAGTTTGTATGTTTATGTGTCTTTTATGGGTTAGTATGAATCTTTGAGCTTAATTATTATATTTTTTAGGTACCTTGATGTGTGCGTTAGTGTTGTAGGGTAAACGGGAAAGAACGATGAAGATTGAAGAGTTTCAGGCTAAAAGACATAAGCCACGATCGTGACAAAAAGGATAAATTACCTGTCGGGCCACGATCGTGCCCTGCGTCAAGCTGACACGAATACTCAAATTTTAAGTAATTTTTTGAACTGTTTTGAGCCCGAGTTTGACCTAGAGCTGCTACAGAATAAATAGACACTACAAGACAGCCGCCAATAGTCATTAAAAAGTGAAGAAAGTTGTGCCAAAAGAGCAAAATTCTGTCAAATCTGAGAGAGACCTAGAGAGAAATCAAGAGATTGAGAAAGGAGACAAAGGAAGAGAAACACAGAGACGTGTTAGATATGAAGTACTTCCCGAAACAAGTGGTTTCCTGCCGTCACTGCTTCGAGATTCTGTTCCTGACAGTATTTCCATTTATTTCAGTTTTATTTATGTATAGAATTGAAATAGGTGTTGAGATTCATCGTGTGAATGTTGAGTTTACGTTTATACTCGCTTTCAGATTTTGACTCTTGAGTTTAATAAATTTTATTCGATTGTGTTTTCTTATTGAGTTGATTGTGATTTCAATTCTGTTCTTAATAATTCAGCAACAAACTGAGAGGGTGAATCAGGTAAAAATCATCGATTTGGGCTAATGAGAGTTAGGTGAATCGATAGGTAGAGAATTGAGTCAAACTGGTATAGACGTGTAATGAGAGATCAAGCATAGATTCTCGGTAGGTTAATAGGTAATTTTAGAACTAATTTAAGTTTTGGACCAATTACAAATTGAGAGATCGCAATTCCCATAATTTGAATTAAGGATTACTAATTAGGGTTAAGAATTATAACTCGAGAGAGAGTAATTCACTCTAGGACCGACTAGACCCGTAAAATCAATAATTGAATAATTGGTTAGGTTTTCTTAGTTTTGAATTAAAATCCCCTTTCTCTCCTTTGGTAATTTCTAGGTCGATTTTGGGTTGGGCTGTGATTTTTCTATTTTGTTTACTCTCTAGTACTTTAATTTCTCATATTGATTATTGATTGATTTAAATTATGAATTAGTTGTTTAATTAGGTTAATTGTGAACTTAGCTGCCTTTAGATTTTAGGACTAGTTCCCTTCCTTGTGGGATTGACACCTTAGGTACTAAGTGAACAACCCGTGTGCTTGTGGTAATTACCAAGGTTATAATTAGTAAAACTTAGCGCATGTAACCTTGAGCGAACAAGTTTTTGGCACCATTGCTGGGGAAGGCAATTTAGTTCTTTAGTCTAAGGCTTTTCTACTAACTTTTGTTTTTATTAAAAAAAATTAGGGCATAAAGTAAAGACACATCGAGACATCTTAGAATGGGATATCTGAAGAGTTGAATGTTGAACAATGATGGAAGATAGATATTATAGGGAGTAAGGAATTTTGAAAATTACAATGAGTCGCAGTATGGTTGGAGAAATAATAACCCTTATTGGACCATGTACACTTCGGGGTGGCAAAACGACCAAGATTTCTATTGGTCCAATAATGCAAGTACTCACATGGGACACCAAGATCTATTTGAATTTCAACATGATGAATCCAGTTCATGGGATTCTAAGTTAGACAGACATGGAAGAAGGGCAGAAGAGACTAGAAGAGCAAATTGATCAAGTGACGGAAAATCATGCCACTTCTATTCATAACTTGGAGATTCAAGTAAGACAGCTTTCTTGTGAATTTTGTAAGAGAAGTGTGGAAGATCTTTTGAGAAAAATGGAATTACAACAACTAGAGCAATACGAGGCTATCACACTTAGGAATGGGGTAGAGCTAGAAGAACCAAAGGAAGACCATACTGAACCCCAATTCATTGGCAACCAAAAGACGATGGAAGTGTACGAGGAAAAGAATTCCAACCCTCTTATTATTCACCAATCCTGGATATATCACATGTGAAAATTGAAAATTCTTGGGTAAATGTCCATGCAAAGAACCCTATCCTTTGGATTGATCATGATGAAGAGACATTCCATATGAATGATGTATTTAAGAATCCAAATGTTAGTAGCTCATTCAGGATAATTAATGTGTTCGAATCTTCTGAAGAACAAAAGGGCAAAGAACAGATGACGACAGACATCGAATTCGAAGAAGCGATAAAGGTCTATGTTCATAAAGCGGAAGAAGCAAAGGAGACGAAGGTGATGAAGGAAGAGGGAGAGCAATTCACCTTCGTATAGAACAAATTATTATATTCGATGAAAGATTCAGGGAGTTTCGTTATTCCCTATTTTATTAACAGTCTATTAGTGAAAAGGACATTACTGAAATCAATTGGTCTTCATAATTTTATCAATATTGTCCTTTTGATCATCTTGCAATTTTTAGCTTACTTACAGGCTACAAAATTGATGTTAAACGAAAAGGGTAGAAGCAAGCCACTCATAATTGATCCTGGCTGAGTTTTAAAGGATGAAGGTTAAGCTAATGACCATAAATTAGGACGTTTAGTAGTAGGTTTAAATTGTTGTGTAGTTAGGTTTGTTTTAAGTTCTTAAATAAGTCGTGAATAATTTGGAACGATTTGGAGTGCTAATTCTTTTGCTCTCTTGAATCACTTATAAGATAAGGAAACACTCTTGATATCAAACGGATTTGGTCCCAGCACTAATGCCATCACCACCTCTATCACCATAAATGGTTTCGTGTTCTAACCCTTTTCTTTTCATTTTTGTTAGTATTTTCTTCTTATGTTTTTCGTATGTTGTGTTTTATTTCCCCTAGTGTGTTTGTGTACCCTTCTCACATTGAGGACAATGTGTTGTTCAAGTGTGGAAAGGGTTGTGTGTTTTCACCTTGAGTGTGAATTTTGCATATAGTATGATAGTATTAGGTTACATCGTGTGAAGTGTGTGAATGTGTCAACGATTTAAATTGAGTGAAATTTTTTTTAATGTTGGAAATAGTCTATCAAGTTGTGAACAATCATTAGCCTGCGAAATTAGTGAAATAGGGGGCCTTTGGATAAATATACAACATAATTTGGACTTAGTTTAAATTTGGAACTCTCTAGATTGTCACATTCATTCATAAATTGAGGTCTTTTAACTTAAGTAGCTTAACTAGTATTTTTCATGAAAACGAATAGCTAAAAACAATAAGGTAGGAAAATTAAAAATAAATAAATAACAAATAAATAAATAAATAATGTGTGATTTACTTATTTCGTTGACCTTCGAGTTATGAATAGAGCTAGTAGCTAGTTGAAAACGTAATGTAGCTGAGTAACCGGATCGAAACGCATCACAAATGTGTGCCTTCGCGTAAAAAGGCTACAATGACGTTTCAACCAAATTGTTTAATAAATGACTTAGTTGAGTAGTCGAATCGACATTCATCACAAATGTTTGCCTCCGAGAAAAAGACTAAGTCCCGATTTTAAAAAAAAAGAGAAAAAAAGAAGTGTTTGAAATAAACACCTACTGGACTTATAATAAGCTTGAATTTTCATGGAATTATATTTAGGAATAGTTACAAAGTCTGAGGGACTGAAGATTTATTAATGTGTGTGTACAATTGAAAAGGATAACTAAGTAACACTTAGGTCTTGATTTAGTTATATATTTAGTTCAAAACCCCTAAACACATATTTTGTTTGTTAATGATTTGCCATAATTCGAATGATTGTGTCCAACATTAAAGTTATTTGATGAAGTCAGAGTCATTGTCTCATTATTGCATTGTGTGTTATGTGTTTTTATGTGTTTTGTTGTTTTGTTTGATTGAGGACAAGCAAACGTTTAAGTGTGGGGATGTTGATAGTTGCATTTTGCGTGATGTTTTAGGGTGTAATCTGGTAAGTATTTAGCGTTAAATTGAGAGTTAAGTGTGTGTTTATGTGTTAATTATGTTAGTTTGTATGTTTATATGTCTTTTATGGGTTAGTATGAATCTTTGAGCTTAATTGGTATATTTTAAGGTACCTTGATGTGTGTGTTAGTGTTGCAGGGTAAACGAGGAAGAATGATGAAGATTGAAGAGTTTCGGGCTAAAAGACATAGGCCACGATCGTGCACAGTGGCCACGATCATGACAGAGAAGGAAGAGCTAAAAGCAACCAGGCCACGATGTGCACTAGTGGCCACGATCGTGACAGAGAGCGTCAAGTTAGGCCACGATCGTGCACTTCAGGCCACGATCGTGAAAAAAAGGATAAATCACCAGCTATCGTGCCCTGCATCGGGCTGACACGAAAACTCAAAATTTAAGTGATTTTTTCTACCGTTTTGACCCTGAGTTTGACCTAAAGCTGCTACAGGATAAATAGTACACTGCAAGACAACCACTAACAGTCATTAAAGAGTGAAGAGAGTCATGCAAAAAGAGCAAAATTCTGTCAAATCAGAGAGAGACCTAGAGAGAAATCAAGAGATTGAGAAAGGAGACGAAGGAAGAGAAACACGGAGACATGCTAGGTGCGAAGTATTTCCCGAAACAGGTAGTTTCCTGCCGTCGCCTCTTCGAGATTCCGTTCCTGACATTATTTCCATTTATTTCATTTTTATTTATGTATAGAATTGAAATAGGTGTTGAGATTCATCGTGTGAATGTTAAGTTTACGTTTATACTCACTTTTGAATTTTGACTCTTAAGATTAATAAATTTTATTTGATTGTGTTTTCTTATTGAGTTGATTGTGATTTCAATTATGTTCTTAATAATTCAGCAACAAACTAAGAGGGTGAGTCGGGTAAAAATCATCAATTTGGGTTAATGAGAGTTAGGTGAATCAATAGGTAGAGAATTGAGTCATACTGGTATAGATGTGTAACAAGAGATCGAGCAAAGATTCCCGATAGGTTAATAAGCAATTTTAGAACTAATTTAAGTTTTGGACCAATTGCAGATTGAGAGATCACAATTCCCATAATTTAAATTAGGGATTACTAATTAGGGTTAAGAATTATAACTCGAGAGAGAGTAATTCACCCTAGGACCGCCTAGACCCGTTAAATCAATAATTGCATAATTGATTAGGTTTTCTTAATTTCGAATTAAAATCCCCTTTCTCTCCCTTGGTAATTTCTAGGTCGATTTTAGGTTAGGTTGTGATTTTGCTATTTTGTTTACTCTTTAGAACTTTAAATTCTCATATTGATTATTGATTGATTTAAATTCTGCATTACTTTTTAATTAGATTAATTGCAAACTTAGCTGCCTTTAGATTTTAGGACTAGTTTCCTTCCTCGTGGGATCGACACCTTAGGTACTACGCGAATAACCCATGCACTTGCAATAATTACCAAGGTTATAATTAGTAAAACTTAGCGCGTGTAACCTTGAGCGAACATTAGGGATGAGCCAGTTTTTGAAGAAGGCCTGTTTGAAGAAATACTGAAAGCAAAATGATCAAAATCCAAGAAACAAAAGAAAGGAGAATCTTCAGCACCTGTTAAGCTGTTTTAATCAATGGAAGATGAAGCAAGATACAAAATGTGGTACAAAAAGCACAAAGTAGTTTTAGGACGCATTTTGCCTCCTTTCCTGTTCGATGAAATTGATATTCCCATCTCCTTTCATTTACTTGTCGTCGATTGGGAAAATTATGTGAACTTGAATAAGACAGTGTCTAATGACTTAGATGTTTTTACACACACATGAGAAAAGAAGAAATTTATTGAAAGTTGGCAATAATCTCTTGGGTCTGTGAGTGTGAGATATTGATTACAGAAGAAATTTTGACAAACATTCTAAATGTAATTCCGATAGTTAGGACTGACCTTCCCTGTCATAAGTGGGACATTGCTGACCTTGATCTGGGAGAGGTTGTGGACATTATATGTCTGCACACTGAGAACACCCATGAAATGAGACCCTGGTATAGACACTTGGACCTATTGCCAAGATGTCTTTCATCCATTTCGGCTACTTCAATTTTTCCAAGGAGTAGCTTAGTAGAAAGATGCAGTCTCTTAGATATGTATATAGTCTACAATCTTTTAAAGGGTAATAAGATAAACCTACCTATGATAATTCTGAGGTTTATGGTGGATAAGGGAAGTCACAAGAATACAATTGGTGGTTTGCCATATGGGATGCTGTTAACCAAGATTTTTGCCTACTATGGACTATCTTTTGACAATCTAGATTGGTATGCATCTGTTAAGTTCCATTCTTCCATTCCTTACCAATTTGGGTACAAGCTGAAAGACAATGTGTGGGTTGAGAAGAAAACTGAAAAAGCAGCAGACCTCTTAGGTCCCACCCCACAAAAATCAACCTCTGTCGCACTCCAGAGCACCAATGATATGATCGTTCAACAACTTAAGGAAATTCTTTCCAATCAAGATCAAATGCATAACTAGATAGATAACATGCAAAATTAAATTCTTGATATGCAGATTTTGTTTCGAAAAAATTCTGAGTCTTCTTAATACCTTTGTCACTCTTTTAGCTTAGTTGTCCTTACATACTTATGATTTTTTTATGCCTTAGTTACTTTTTCCCTCTATTTTTTTTATAATGACAAAGGGGAGAATAGTTAATGATATACTTTGTATCTGTGATATATTTTCATTATTACCTTGCTGATATATTTATTTTGATGAAATATATTTATGATATATTATGTTAACTGCTGCTAAAATGTTGTTGAACTTGTGAAGTTTAAATCTGTGATATACAAACGATAGGGCTCCTTCCTTTAGAAGTCAAGTTCCTTTTAATTATAACTGTGAGTAAAAACATATAAAGTTTACAAGTATATTTCGAACTCCTTAATTTAAATTTTGAAAATATATCTATTATTGTTTATCATTATCAAAAAGGGAGAGATTGTTGGCTCAAGGTTTATGTTTAACAATTTTGATGATAACTTTATAATATTTCAAAATTCAAATTGTATTTGGTTCAGCTGGATTCTGACGAGGCTGTACGTTGCCGTTTGGATCCATGGAAACAACTGTTGAACACGAGAATTCTGGCTTAAGGAT
>JANQAP020203364.1:0-19810 GCA_026874005.2 Erythroxylum coriaceum | reverse complement strand
TTTGGATGGCTTAGATAGACTTGTATATTTTCCTCATTCATGTAGTACTTTTGTTCTAGGTTTAATGATGTACATACCGTAAGTGTTTGTAGGACAATGTAGACTTTCGAGTTATGAAATGAAATGAGGAAAAAGGTTGGGTTTTAAAATACTGTGGTTTCCTTATGATGCTTTATAATGAATAATAATATGATGCCATCTGAAGTTTATGTAGTGTTCGAATGTAGTTCTCCCTTATCGTAGGATATGTATTAGAATGACCTCTGGGCGTCCTGGTGTGTACCGTACGGTAAGGGGGTGCTACATGGTAACACTCCCCTTTATTGAATTTACCACAATGGTCACATTTTGGAAAGGATGGCTTATTTCCCTCTTCTCTTCTGCTGCCTCCTATAGTCGAGGCTTGAAGAGAAATAGTTCTCGTCGGTTTGGGCCTACTTGAACCACTGCTCCTAACCTCAGATAGTGCAGGGAAAGTCTTGACACTCCTTCCTAGCATAGGCGCACTGCCTCCCCTGTTAAGCTATTCTCTTGCTCTCCTCTTTTTGTTCACTGCACTCTTTATTTTTCCACATTCTCAACCCTTAAAGCAGCCTCTACCAGTTGTTGAAAGCTGCAAAAATTTACACAGCCTCTTTTTCTCTTATGGCCAAATGCAGTCCCGCTTCAAATCTTCGGCACTTAGCTACTTCACTCATCATTAACTCAGCTGCATATCTGAATAATTGTGTAAATATGCGCTGATACTCACTCACTGTCATCTCCTCTGAGTGAGACTCAAAAACTCCCTCTGCTTTCGCTGGATATACACCTCAGACAAATATTTCTTCTTATAGGTAGCTTGTTTGAGGATAATGCAATCAAGAACAAGTTAAAGGGATAAAGATATGTTTCCAAGGGTTAATGAGTATAAACATATAATATATAATGTGACACCAGATCAAAATGTATAATAACAAAGTAAAGGATAAAACTTTGCTCTGTAGGATTAAATTGGCTAGTATACTTTAAATTAGGTTCATAACTATTAGATCAAACTCTCAACTTGTGATTAATCAAGTTAATAAAACCTATAAGGTCAAAAGAAATAAGTTGGTAAAATGCATTCAGATAAATGAAGGAGAACGTATAAGTAAACATTAAGGAAATACTTACGAAACTAAACCACAAAGATGATAATCTATTAAAGATAGGGACCAATAATGTTATTATCCCCCAAGGAATATTTTGTAAATAGCAGGCAGAACTAATGACATAATCAGTCAACTACGTAACCATTGTAAAAGAAGATGAGGTGGATTGGACATATCTAATCTAAAAATATTTATAAGAGGTAGAGCTACTTAATCAAAAAAATGAGACAAACAAACTTATAACTAAGGCCTCAAGTTATTCAATCATAGATGGGTTGTTGGGCTTGGGTCTCGGTCCTTTTTTTGTAGCGACAAGGAGCCAAAAATTAGGGGACTTTTAAAAATAAAATAAATAAATAAAACTACGATAAAGATAAAAATAATTCATAATAGGAGTAAAAATAAATACACAAATAATTAAAGTAAAATAGCATAAAATAAAATGGGCATGAAAATAAATTGGAGTTAGAGTCGGACCAAAATATAACAAATGAATAAAGGAAATGAACAGAAAAGAAGAAGTGAAAAAAGTCACGGGCGTGACTTTTGAACTCTCATGCCCGCGAGATGAGGATGTCGCGTAACATTTGGTGAACAGTCGCAGAAAAATGAGGTTTGTCAAAATTATGCTTAACTTTCATGAAAATTTTGGATTGTCGCAATTATGCTTACGCACGATCGCGACATCCCTATCGCGCACACCCACTTCAAAATTTCATAACTTTCAATCTTGAGATCCAAAATTTATAAAATTTATGTCGTTATAAAGCTAAGAGAAAGATCTATAGCTTTCATGAAGACCATTTTGTCAAATTCTACCTAGATCAATCCACTTTATTTCTTGAAGTTTCAGAGCACATTTTCATCCCCTTTTTCCTCTTTTCTCTCTACTGTCAATATATAACTTCTATGCATTTCAAAAGACCCAATTCCAACAATCAAAACCATACATACAAAACTCCCAACTTTACCAATTTCTTCAGAAAATTTTCTCTAATTCCTTCAAACATCTAACAATTTTTTTATTCTAACACCATTGACACTTAACACAGACAAATTTTTGCATATATATATATATATATATATATATATCTAAAAGAGAAATTTTGCAATTCTTATTATCATTTCTTTAACAAAGCAGAGATTGTACATAATTTCATATTACATATCAAAATTATATCAGTAGCATAATACAGAAATTCAATTATAAATGTTTATGCTTGACATGCTTCTAGAGTACCGAAAGTTTCTGAGCTCTTAGTTACAAAAATAGTAATTCTTGGAATCAGTCGAAGTTTTTGCAAGGTTCGATGTTGATCTACTATTTCTACACCTGAGGAGTGGAAAATAGTGGAGTGAGCTGGGAAGCTCAGTGGCTAATAAATTTATAGCCATCGGAGATGAGCCACACACACACACAACAAAGTATATTTATACATATACATATATATTGCATTCTAGTCTTAGCAAATTACATTATCCATATTTCTAACTCTGAGAATTTATGTAGTCAAGAACATACTATCACACAAATTAGATCATATATATATTTTTCAATCATCAAAATGTAGCATTCAATCATAAACTGTGTTTAACAATTTAAAGCAAAATGCACACATAAAATGGCTTAAGAGAATCCCATAGAACGAAATGGCGAAACCAAAGTTTACACTATGAATGAAATGAGTCCATTTTTCAAAGCAAATATGCCACAAGCGAGCAGCCAAGAGAAGGCTATAGGTCAACGTGCATGTGACAAACGAAATAGTATCTCTCTTGGTCACATAAGCAAATTTCTTATGTTTACATATTTCATACCATAATTATATATTCATACTCCTTAAATTTTCTGTTTTTCATCAATATTAAAAGTAGCAGAATTCTCATTAAGCAAACATGATATAAAGTCACAAAATATTTTTCCCACATTCACAACGAATAAAAGCAAGCATTTAAGTACAAATACAAACAAATAATTCAGCTCATCAATATAATAACTATAAACATATTACCCACTATTTACTTATAAATCCAAGCTCAAGTTTGTTCTTCCTCTTGCTCTTGATTTTGAAGTCCTTGGTTCCCTTCAAACACACATATTTTCTTCCAAATCAATATACACGAATAGGAATTTCATAAAACTATATTATCCAAAGGTGAGCTTCAACTTAATCTACTCTTGGTTTATCTAACTAGAAGAAATAAGATCTAGTTAAGGTTCATGAAAATCTAAGAACATAAATATGTTATTCCTCTTCTTGCTCTCTTCATTTTCAGCACATAAGAACCTAGTTTTTCTGCTTCCTTCTATCAAAACAAGAAGAATAAATAAGATTTACCTAAAACTCAGCTGAACCTTCTTCTTCCACTTCTTATCTCTTTTTTCTTTCTTTCCTTCTTCTCCTCTCTATGCTTCGGTTTCTCCTTCTCTTCTTCTAGTCTCTTCTATGACTTTCTCTCTTTTTCTTTCTTAATATGCACGACTCTCTTCTCTTCTTTTCTTATTAATTTAAAATAAACCTTTGTCTTTCCAAGCTTACCCTTCCTTATTAATCTAATGCCTTCTAACTCCTTAACTTAATTCTAACTCTTTCTTTTAATTTATGCAACCACACGAGATTCATAATATATCTAATTAAACTCCAAAAATTGCTAATTCATAAATTCTAAGTTATATTCATGCCTGCTAATTTAATAAAATAAATTCTAAGAAAAAAATTCAGGGTCCAACATGGATAGCCACATTGAAGGTCATTCACCCTATTGTATCTAAAATATATACCTAAATCTCAAACATAATTTATCCTTGTAGATATTTATGAAAAGCTATGTAGGGAATGGAGGATCATCCTTAATCCAAAGAATCTTAATGAAAGGATACATTTGGTTTACAATTTGTAAGTATGTTAGTAAGTTTACAAGAAAATGCACTAAGCACTAAAGGTATTCAAAATTGCATCACTCTTTTATCATTAGCTACAATGTAATATCAAGTGCCATCTATTTCATCCAATGGGGAATGGAGATCTTAAACAATGCACCTTAATAAATGTATAGTTTAGGCATGATTTGATCTAGCATAGCCTACTAACCTTCTTCATGCTTATATATTCCTAGTTTATATAATAACTCTAATTACCTAAAAAGACTGAGTGTAATAAGATATGATTCAATCAACTCAGCCACCTAGTAGAGATTATATTCAAATATATTAAGGATACCTAAAGTTCAACTATACATTAAAGAAGGACTGATTATAAAATGGAGTTACCCTAAGGTAATTCTCCTATAAAATATCATTAAACATAATTAATGATCTTACATACTTACCCCATTCAACTTTACTAACTAAAGCATTAAAATGTCATGGTTAGAAACATACTTGGTCTATTGGTAGTTATTTTTACAAGACTAGAAAGCTAAGAATAACCCATTAAACAAACTCAAAATTTTAATTATATCAAATATGAGCCCTAACACTTATTTTCTAATAACCTTAATTTAGCATATGGTCATTTGGACATTTAAAAAAATAGATAAATTGTTATTTAATCTAATATACAAAATTATACAATCAGTTGTAGATAGCTAAATACACTTGGAAATATTCCAAAGTGTCAATCTCACAAAGAAATAGTTGCTAAACCAATTAATCTTAGTTAAGTAAGAAAACTAAATAAATCAAATAATTGAATGAAATTCATTATATTAATAAATCAATAAAAAAAAGTAAATAAACCAATGAAAGAAATCAATAGAGTAAATGATATGCGCTTAAATGTTGATTCATGTGATTTACTACACTCAGTGATTAATGTCTTAGAAATGCTTAGGATACTCACTTTAACTCATGCTTGATTTAGGTACATTTCAGAAGTGAAGAAGCTAAAGTGACCCGAAAGCATATTCATTGAAGCCATCTTCTCAATGTTCATACTTTATTGATTCATGGAGCAAGAACAAGAAGAGGATTGAAAGAAAAAGGGACAAGTTATAATGTCAAGTGAAGAATAAAAGAAAAACTCACAACTGTGACAGCCAACTTCATAGGCATGAGACTTTCTCACTCTATGCATGCTTCTTAATAGCTAGTGTATGCTCACAATAGGCAAGCTGCCATACTTCTTTGTTGCTAGCTCCTATGCATTCTCGTGATAGCCAGCTATCTTCTCATAATCTACATTCTCACCCAACCATCTATGCTTCTCACGGTGTCAACTACCTAGGTATCGTACTTCTTATAGTGACATGTGTTATTATTCATCAACGGTAACATGTGCTATTATCCTTCAAAGGATTCTCTCTTCTAGTTATCCAAAGAGCTATCTTATTATAGCTTAATTCCTTCCAAATCACTACTATGCTTCTCACAGTTGTGAGAAGCTTCTCACAGCTATGAGAAGCTTCTTACAGCTGTAAGAGACATATCATAACTATGAAAAGTGTGTCACGATTGTGACAAGACTACACACCCATAAGAGGGCTATGCACAGCTGTGAGAGGTGCCATTTATCCCTAGGTTTTACTATAAAAAGTAATGTTTGATAGTACAAAAGGATATTCAGAACAGACCCTAGCTGAAACATTTTTCTCTCATTTTCTCTTCGCTCTTTAACACCGACAAAGGCTATGGTAACAACGGCCGATGATGGAAGCTTGAAGATGGAGATGGAAGGCTAATTTCTCGATGCCAGTTCAACGAGGATATTGACACCAAGTCACAATTAAGCTATTTCATCCTATTAACATTGTAATCTTTTTTTGGATTGTTGTGTTGTTTGTGTTGATTGAACCAGGTTTTGTGTAGATGATCTCAATATGTTATTTTGATTGTTTTATTACAAACCTATTGCTATAATGTTAAATGTAATCCGTAATCATTACATTTGATGTTTGTTAGTATCATCTAATGGTCTTGAATTGTTACTGCTAATCCCAGTTTTCCCTTAGGTTGTGTTTAATTAAGATAAGATCATTAATTAAACCTAACTACCGAATAACCTAGGATACGATCTCTATATCTTATTTTAATTAAACACAACCTAAGGGAAAACTGGGATTAGCAGTACTGTTAGTATTAGATCAATAGTCGAAGAGAGGTGTAAAGATGTTAGGATGATGGAATATGCTTGATCGTGTTTAGGCCAAGATTTACCTTAGAATTGGACCTTACCCATATTTGACACTTTAATCATTGTTTATTGCTTGCTTTAATTTGCTTTCGATAGTTTACTTTTATTTTATTTTCTAAATTGCTTAAAATCCAAAACCCCCTTTTTATATTTTCCTAGCGTCAATTAATTTTGTTACGAAAATTAACCGAATATTCCCTATAGATTTGATCCTGACTCACCATAACTATAAATTGTAATTTTTAGAGTCAAGTAAATTTTGTAATGCACTCAGCACGCGTCGTTAAATTTTGGTACCGTTGTCAAGGAATGTGGTAGTTTAACTTTTGTTTTTATTTTAGTTGGTGTTCTATGAATATATTTGTTTATCATTGTTTCTTTTTGATTAATTGTAAACTTTTAAAAGTTTTTTAGTGTTGGTGTATGGTAGTTACGAGATCCTCACATAAAGAACTTAAGCAAATTGATTCGGAGATTAAGAGAACATTGCGAGATTACGTAGGGAAGTAAGGTCAAACTTGGTAGAAGAATCTGAATCTTTATCCAAAGAGACAATGGAAAATTTGAGAACTTTAAGGGAGTTGTCTGCAACCAATTTAACTCAAAGATCATTATACATAACATTTTTGAATTTTATTGAACATGTTACCTTTGAGTTAAAGCCTGGATTAATACATTTATTACCTAAATTTCATGGTCTTGCAAGTGAGGATGCACATATGCATCTCAAGGAGCTCGATGTGGTTTGTTTGAGTATGAAGCCTTATGGAGTGATCGACGAGCAAATCATATTAAACGCCTTCGCGTTCTCACTCAAAGATGCAGCGAAGACTGGTTATTTGATTTACCAGCTGGAAGCGTAAATATGTGGCTAGAGATGAAGTAACTGTTTTTGGAGAAATATTTTTTGGCCACAAAAATAGCAAGTATTCGGGAGGAGATTTGCAACATCAAGCAATATAACAGAGAGTCTCTTTACAAGTACTGGGAGTGGTTCAAGAAGTTATGTGCTAGTTATTTGCCCCTTAACGTACCAGAGCAACTTTCTCATCTAATATTTTTATAAAGGACTGCTACTAATGGAGAGGAGTTTGGTTGATGCAGCGAGTGGTGGGGCACTTTACGAGAAGACTCCCATTGAAGCTAGGATCCTAATCAAGCGGATGGTTGCTAATATACAACAATTCAGCCCTCGCAATGTTGTTCGAAGAGTAAACGAGGTAAGTAATTCATCCATCGAACATCGTTTAGATGAATTAACATCTTTTGTTAGATAGATTATAGTTGGACAGGCATAATTGAAAGTGTGTGGGATATGTTCAAACACAAGTCATCCAACTAATGGGTGTCTGACATTACAAGAAGGAAGTATAGAGTATGTGAATGCAACAGGAGAGAACTTCCCAAACCAATATGACCCATACTTGCAAACATATAACCCAAGTTGGAGGGATCAACCCAACTTTAGCTACGGAGGGACAGGTAGTAGAATTATTTCCCGAATCGGTCGCAAGGAGCACAAGGATTTCAACCAAGGTAACAAGGGGCACAGGGAGCCTCTTTTTCTAGTTCCACTTTTACTACTAACAATCTCCAATTCCATTAAAGCACATAGCAATAGCTTCAACAGGGCAAACAATAGATTTAGCAGGAGGCAAAAGCAAGCGTACATAATTTGGAAAGTCAAATATATAAGATGGTGGTGAGGCTAAATCATCTCGAATCTCAAAGTGGAGAACAGTTGTCATCCCAACCTAATGTGAATCTGAAGAATGTCAGTGTTATAACCCTGAGGAGTAGAAAGGAGATCGAGGGTCCCACGAGAACTCCTCTAAGGATTGCTACCGAGAAAGAGATTGAGAAGTAATTAGGAAAGGAAGAAAATTCATCATTGAGTAAGAAGGTAAATTTTGAAAGTCCCAGTATTATTAAGACTAATCCTCCATGTTTTTCGAGCAGGTTAACAAGACCGAACAAGGAGGAGAAGCACAAAGAGATATTGGAAATTTTTTGAAAAATGGAAGTCAATATACCTTTGCTCGAGGCAATCACGCAAGTACCAAAGTATGCCAAATTCCTTAAAGAACTGTGTACACATAAGAGGAAACTGAGGGGTGATGAAAAAGTAATGATGGGTGAGAATGTGTCTGTGGTATTTAGAAAGAAGATGCCTCCAAAATGCTAGGATCCAGGTGCATTTACCGTTCTTTGCAAAATTAAGAATACTGTGATGAATAAAACCATGTTGTATTTGGGTGCTTCAATTAATTTGGTGCCTCGTTTGATTTATGTTTCTTTGAATCTGGGTTTGTTGAAAGAAACAAGTGTGATCATATAATTGGTCAACTGCAATAATGCTTATCCTGATGGTGTGATTGAGGATGTTTTGGTGTGGGTGAATAAGCTAGTGATTTCTGCATATTTTTATTTTATGGATATGAAAGATGACACTTCATATAATCCAATACCTATCTTGTTGGGGAGATCGTTTCTTAATACGACTTAAACTAAGATAGATATTCGTAAAGGCTCCCTAACGATGGAATTTGATGGGGAAGTGATTCATTTTAATATTTTTATGCCATGAAACATCCGTTTGATGATCATTATGTTTTTGTGATCCTTTGGTATATGAAATGTTTAAATTAAGTTGCAAGGATCATTTGGAAATGGTTTTGACTGAGGATATGGAAGTAGAATCCAACACTGATGTTGAGATGGGAGAAGAGCTTATGGAAATGATGTCCACTCTAGAATCATTAGAAAACTCTCCAAAATGGAATTATTTGGCCTCTATAAAACCATCCGAATCTTACTAGAAGTTGTTACCTTCTAATGTGCAAGCACTAGAATTGGAATTGAAGCCACTCCCTACACACCTAAAGTGTGCTTATTTGGGAGATAAGTAAACTCTTCCAGTCCTTATTTCAGCAAAGTTGACTTCAAATCAAGAGGACATACTGGTTCGAATGCTGAAAGAGCATAAGAAGGCCATCTGGTGGACTATTGCAAATATTTAAGAGACAAGCCCATCTATTTGTATGCACCATATTTTGTTGGAGGATGATGCAAAATCCACAAGGCAAGCTCAGCGTAGGCTAAATCCTCTAATGATGGAAGTTGTGAAGAAGGAGGAGCTAAAACTTCTCGATGCTAGGGTGATTTACTCGATCTCTAACAGTAAGTGGGTAGGTCTTATTTAGGTAGTTCCAAAGAAGTCTGGAATTACCATTATGACAAATCAAGAAGGTGAGTTGGTTCCCACCCCAGTGTAAACTGGGTGGCAAATATGTATTGACTACAGGAAATTAAATTCTGCAACTCGTAAAGACCGCTTTCCCCTTCCTTTTATTGATCAGATGCTTGAGAGATTGGCTGGCTATAATTATTATTTCTTTCTAAATGGCTTTTTAGGTTATCTTTACATTCCAATCGCACCAAAAGTTCAGGAGAAGACCACATTCGTATGCCATTCAGTATGTTTTCTTACCGAAGGATGCCATTAGGATTACGTAATGCACCCACCACGTAAGGTGTATAGTAAGCATTTTTTTTAGTATGCTGAGAAGATTATTGAGGTATTCCTGGATGATTTTAGTGTATATAGATCTTCTTTTGATGAATGTCTTGAGAATCTTGCTATTATTTTGGAAAGATGCATAGAAACTAACCTTTTACTGAATTGGAAGAAATGTCATTTTATAGTGGACCAATGTATAGTTTTAGGCCATATTATATCTGCTAGGGGTATTGAGGTAGACAAATCTAAGGTTGATCCTATTTCTTCTTTACCTTACCCTTTTACTGTGCTAGAAGTGTGTTCTTTTCTTAGGCATGCAGGTTTTTATCGAAGGTTCATTAAGGACTTTTCGAAGATAGCCACACTACTATACAAACTTCTATGAAAAGATATCTCCTTTGAGTTCAATACAAAATGTATGGAAGCATTCAACAAACGTAAAGAGCTTCTGACATCCCCACCAGTGATTCAACCGCTAGATTGGAACCTCCCCTTAAAGATCATGTGTGATGCAAGTGATTAAGCAATAGGGGCAGCTCTAGGAAAAAAAGTGGGAAAAGCTTTACATGCCATCTACTATGCTTCCAAAACTCTAAACCTAGCACAATTGAATTATTTCACTACTAAAAAAGAACTATTATCTGTGGTTTTTACTTTAGAAAAATTTCGATCGTATTTTCTTGGTGCTAAAGTGATTGTTTATTCTGATTATACAGCTTTACAATACCTGCTCACGAAGAAGGAAGCAAAACTGAGGATGATTAGATAGATTCTCCTTCTTCAAGAATTTAACTTGGAGATTAAAGATAAGAGGGGGCAGAAAACATAATGGTAGACCATCTCAGTCATTTGATAAAGGAAGAAGATGATATCCCATAGTAAGAAACCTTTCTGGATGAGTAATTATTCTTTGTCGATCCGACACCACCATGGTATGTAGACATTGTTAATCTTTTAGTTACTAACAAATTACCTGTTGGTTTTGTCAACAACTCATAGGGATAAGCTACAAAATGAAGTGAGGTATTATGTTTGGGGTGACCCTTATCTTTAGAGACACTATGCAGATCAAGTTATCAAGAAGTGTGTACCGAAAAATGAAACACCCTCAATCTTAGCTTTCTGCTATTAGTATACTATGGAGGACATTTTGGAGTAAAAAGGACAGCTTGTAAAGTTCTAAAAAGTGGTTTCTACTGGCCCATGTTGTTCAAAGATATGTATACCTTCTGCAAATCATATGATAGAAGCCAACGATCAGGCAACCTATCCTATAAGGATCAATTGCCACAAAATCATTTACTTTTCTGTGAAATTTTTAACGTTTGGGGTATAAAATTTATAGGACCTTTCCCTCTGTCTTTTGGCTTTACTTACATATTGCTTGTAGTTGAATATGTTTTTAAATGGGTGGAAGCTAAAGCCACCATAACTAATGATGCAAAGTTGTTGCAGATTTTGTTAAGGCTAACATTTTTTCTAGGTTCGTCATACCAAAAGAAATCATTAGCGACAGAGGAACCCATTTCTACAACAGGGTGATGGAAGCAATGTTCAGAAAATATCACATCACATACAAGGTTTCCACTACTTACCATCCCCA
Source organism: Erythroxylum coriaceum (assembly GCA_026874005.2). NCBI lineage: Eukaryota > Viridiplantae > Streptophyta > Magnoliopsida > Malpighiales > Erythroxylaceae > Erythroxylum > Erythroxylum coriaceum. The sequence goes on along the minus strand of JANQAP020203364.1, from coordinate 8,422 downwards.
AACTAACAGGCAAGCTGAAGTCTCAAATCAAGAAATCAAGTTATTCTTAGAGAAAATTATGTACCTAATAGGAAAGATTGGAGTGTAAGACTAGAAAATGCATTATGGGCCTATATAACGGCTTATAAAACACCAATTAGGATGTCTCCATATAGACTGGTGTTTTAAAAGTCATGTCATCTTCCAATGGAATTACAATATAAGGCATATTGGGCTATCAGAAGTTACAACACGAATTTGAATGATACGGGGGTGCATAGGAAGTTGCAGCTTCAATAGTTAGAGGAGATGAGGAATGACTCCTACCAAATCACTGTGATATATAAGGACAAGACGAAAGCTTTTCATGATAAGATGATTTCGAGGAAAAGCTTCTCGGTAGGCTAGAAAGTGTTACTATATCACTCAAAGCTTAAATTATTTCTAGGTAAGCTACGTTCTAGTTAGATTGGTCCGTTTGTTATCACTCATGTCTTTCCTTTTAATGTAGTAGGGATATGGAATCTAAAAATTGACAAGACATTCAGAGTAAATGGTTATCGCTTAAAGTTGTACTATGAAGGCTTCCAAATGAAAGATTTGGAGGTTTTAATGCTAGAGGATGTGACTGGTGTCACTTGATGCGCACAACTAAGGGTCAAGCAACAACGATAAACAAAGGCACTGCTTAGGAGGCAACCCAAGGGAAGTTAATTTATGTTATTTACATTTTCATATTTACTATTTTAGTAAATTGCTTTATTTCTTGCATTTGATTTTACATTAAGAACAATGTAAGTTTTAATTATGGGGGTAGAGATATTAGTTTTTATGTATGTTTTTTAGCTTAAGTGTAGCATATATGACTTCTTAGGCGGTTTTCAAAATAAAAAATTTTCTTGTTTTCTATTTCTTTTAAGATTATTTAGTCATAATTAGAGTGTGAATTGACTAAAAAAATCCATGGCGACCTTAGCGTGTACTTTTGCTCTTGTCATTGGTTAATGTGCATTATTCTTAAAGGAGTGGTAACTAGTGGCAGACAAAAACTAGTGAGGATTTGAGCTTTATTAGATTGACACATCTATATCAATCTCACTATCTTTTGTTATGAGTGACCTTTATGAGATATACATCCTTACTTTGCTTTTATTTTCTACTCAAGACCACATTTTTATCACATGCATTTTTATGAAAATGGTTAGTCATTCTTTGTTGATTACGAGCTACATTAGCCAAATAGCCTACCCATTTATGTGAATTTTCCTTTGTTAATCCCCTTTAAGCTTTATTAACTTTTTTTTTATATAAACCACATTACATGCACCTAACCAAATGCCCTACCTAAGCCTTAAAGCTAGTGGAGATTTGTTAATTCTTGATAACTTTGATTGTACAAAAGCCTAAGTGTTGTGGTACACATATATGTGAGTTAGTTATATTTGTTAAAATGCCATGTTATGAATCCTATGTTGATGTAGCTTCTATCACTTTTTTATTTTACAAAAAGGAAAAGAAAAGAAAAAGAAAGAAAAAAAGTGAGTTTGAATAAAAGTATCAAGAAGGAAATACAATTTTTGTGAAAAGTTGTTAATTAATAGTTTATCCTCCTTAAGTAGTATTTCTAGCATACCACTTCTATAGAGCATATGCCTAAATATCCAGAGGATATTCAAGAACATAACCTATGAGAATAGCATGTTAGAACAATCACATTAACTTATTATGGTACCACACACAACATAAGTATTCAAAATGGTCAAGTCTCCTCATTATACCATTACTATTCATATACTTGTATTTACATTACATAACATTTGAGAGTTTACAACTCCATACAAGCACAACCTAACTAGACTCCTTAGATATCAACTGACCAGACCTTTGAGCCATTTTATTCTCAAAATAACAGTACAAGAATTCTACTTAGTTGCCTTAGAAGTTAGAAATCTCTTGTACCTAAAAATCAACATTTTTGATGAGTTTGCGAACTCAGTGAGGGAACCATCATCGATTTGCTCACTCCAGTCATATCACAAATGTCAAATATATAACCAATTTTGAGAAGTTTAACACATCATCCAGTATTAGATCCCATATCACATTTTATTATATTTTAACAAGTACAAGTACAATATGTATACAAAAATTTCATAAAACTATTTCAGAACAATCCATTAATTCATCTCAATCAATCATATGATTCATTTAAAGTTATATATATGCAAATGCAAATATGACTCCATTTTCATTTTACTTTGTTATGACTGAGTGCATATTTACTGTCCTGTATCAGTTGTGCATATTGGGCTCATTTTATTGACTTTTCTGTGTCCGTTGTGGATATTAGGCTCATTATTAATTGAGCATGTGGCTCTTTATGCACAATTCCTAAGCTTAAAGCTCTTTTTCACGTTGGTCACTCCAGTCACAACTCCTTTATCTGATCATACATGTCATGTAATGGAATGCACCAATTCACATAATATGCTATCAATACTTTTCATTCAATGTGCTCAAATCATTTATCACATTCTTTAGATCTGGATCTGTCATTCAACATTCAGTTGAGTACAGATTCCATATTACATATACAATTTGAAAACACTTCCATATACAATCCTAAGTATCAAACTCCTCAGACCAACAATGTTCGGAATCATAGCAATCATATAAGTAACAGCTTAATAACTAAAAGTTAACCAAAAACAATTCAATCATAGTGAGAAACATTTAGGTTAACTCCTAGTATGCTCTAAAAAAGCTATTGCCTTGATGATCCGACAATGTCTGGATGTTGGCGATTGACTTATGCGTCAAAAATCATGCAATACACACATATTTTACATATTACTAAGTTAATCAATCATATGATTATTCACTCATGCACATGTGTAAGTGTCATGTTCAATGCATGCTTAATTGACTTTCTAGGTATGTATCCTTATTCATAAATCTTGACCATTCAAACATCATAGCTTGTACACATCTAGTTTGTAATTAGGTTTATATCTTAAGTAAGTTTGATTACTCTAAATTCATCAATCATACATTCACCAACCTTTTCTAGCAATATATATTCACACAATTTCCCAATTCTTATTCATTCATACCTAGTTCACATTACTCATATCCTTTGGATCACATTTGCATTCATAAGAACATCTTCATTCCTTTAACACTCATAAATTCCATATTTTAGATATATTGATTTCAAAACAATCCATTCTTTAAGTTAAAACATCAATTAACAACCTAGACTTATCAAACCCTTGACCAATTAATCAAACATCAATATAAGTTCATTTTAGGCCTTAATCAAGTCCAAATACACCAAAGTAAAGTAACTTATCCTTAGTTAATTCAATAATCACACAAAAAAAATTTTCATTTCAAAACATTGCCCACAATCGTGGAGGACCTTCCCATGATCATGGGATGAGTGAACCCAATGTTCACTCTCCATTTTCCTTAAATTTCTCTAGATTCTAACACCTTCATACCAAATTCAAAACATCTTCATATTAGTCCATTAGTTATACCTCAAATAGATCTTAATTATACTTCAATTCCTCATCAATTTCATCTCCAATTCTAACTCAAAATCATTCAATTAGTAGCTCATAAACTATTTATCGTTCATTCATACAAAAAACTTCATTTAAACTTCAAATCTCAATCTAAATCATCCATATAGCAACCTATAACCCATGGTTCTCATGCATCAAAACCAAAATAGAAAAGTATTCAATTCAGGTATTATTTTCCTGCACACTTCATCATCAACACTATATGCTATGCATCCCAATTCAATCATCATAAACTTTCTATTACAACATGCCACAAAGATTAGTACTTTACTTACTTTTTTAGCTTAAGTTCCACCTCAATTCATCAAGTCTGCATTGCCTTATATGCATGCAAGATCACCTCAAATACAAGGTGGGAATTGGATGGGTTTTCAGTGAGGACAAAAGACAACAGTGTGTATAACAATGATCTAGTTTTATAACTATCTTTATGAAAGTAAAAGCATGGATTTTGGTGTGGTAATTGAACAAAAATTAAGCAAATGTAAGAAGAGCAAGCTTTCGGCTATGAGAGAAGAAGAAGATGAGAGTTTTAGTAGAAAGTTACAAATGAAGCAACTTGCCATGTGTGGGTCGTATGGTGTGATTAGTGTTAGGACACTTGTCAAGAGTCTACGCCAGCTACATGCCCTCTCTTCATGCTGCCATTTATCACCTAAATCTTAAGACATTTCTCACTTAATCTCTAAGCCATTTGTCACTTAATTATTTATGCCAAATGTTACTCAATTCTACTGCCATATGTAACTTATTTCATAGGCTTAGTCATCTTAAAATTTCATATGTCAATTTGAAATTTTTCCTAAACTAAATGAACATTTTAATTCATCAATTTTCCAATTGCAACAATTAATTCCAAATTTACTAATTATAATCCACTAAACCAAAATTCAAGACATAAGCAATACACAATTCACATCATAATTATTTTAAACCTTTCATACCTAGAATATGTCAATTGAGTGCATATACAATCTTTGAAATGATTTCTGAATCATGATTCATGTGTTTATACAATATTATGCATGTGAATGAAATGCATTTCATAAATTCTCAAATGATATGACTTATGTGTAATAATCTAAGACTCTACCCCGTAGTATGGAAACCAACTATTATAGTTTTAATTGGTATTTGAATATATTGCATATGAGGTAGATGTTGTTTTAGATGGAGCACTTTTTTGTTATGTTCATGTGGCTTATAATGTGAGCTTAATTAAGTTGTGAAACATAATTGTTGCATGCTTCATAGCTGATGGTACCCAGTTTTGAATGAATGTAATATCTCATCGAGTGTTACTTTTGCTTCACTAGCTTAATGGCTTTTATGTTACATTACCCAAAACACATCTCACCTTACCCTCGCCCATATTAAAACTCTAGAAAAGTCATTATGTATGTGAATTTTAGTGGTGGAGAAATGAATGATATGCAAAGCTGTCGATTGTTGTGATCATAAATGGTGTTTAAGTGTACCCTTGGAAATATCTTGTTTAAACACCTTTTGTCCATGTCTACCTCTAGATTACTCAATTTCCAAGGGTGATGAATGTTAATTGATCATGGGTAGAAGCTTTAAATGTTGAGTCAATGTTATAGGTTTTGAAAGTCATTTATCTTTACTTATGATTATCTATCCTTAGTAAATATGGAAAATGAGTAAGGGTTTTAGTTTGTGATTTTGATTTTAACGATTTTTCTGAGGATGGTCAAAAGCTAAGTGTAGGGAAACTTGATATGTGCTTAAAAGTTAATTCATTTGATTAACTACACTTAGTGATTGTTGTCTTAAAAATGTTTAGGATACTTATTTTAGCTCATATTTGATTTTAGGTTCATTTCAAAAGTGAAGAAGCTAAAGTGACCCGAAAGCATATTTATTAAAGTCATCTTCTCAATGTCCATGCTTTATTGACTCATAGAGCAAGAACAAGAAGAGGATTCAAAGAAGAAGGGACAAGTTAGAATGTCGAGTGAAGAACAAAGTAAAGACTCACGACTGTGATAGCTAGCTACATGGCCGTAAGACTTTCTCACATCCATACGTGCTTCGTAACAGCCTATGCATACTCACAATAGACCAGCTGTCATGCTTCTTTGTTGCCAGCTCCCGTACATTCCCATGATAGCCAGTTGCCTTCTCACAATGATGATAGCTGCATTCTCACCTAGCCATCCATGCTTCTCACGGTGTCAGTTGCCCAGGTGTCGTGCTTCTCACAGTGACATATGCTATTATTCATCAACAGTGACATATGCTACTATTCATTAAAGGATTCTCTCTTTCAGTTATCCAAAGAGTTATCTCCTTATAGCTTGATTCATTCCAAATCACTACCATTGTGAGAAGTCATAACCCTCCTATGAGAAACTTCTCGTAGTTGTGAGAGGAATGTCACAGTCGTGACAAGTGTGTCATGATTGTAACAAGGCTACACATACGTGGGAGGGTTATGTATAGTCGTGCATGGCCATGCACAGCCGTGAGAGGCTATGCATGGCTATCAAAGGTGCCACCTATCCCTAGGTTTTACTATAAAAAGTAATGTTTTGATGGCACAAAAGGATATTCGGGACAGACCCTAGCTGAAACATTTTTTTCTTATTTTCTCTTCATTATTTCTTTATTCTTCAACACTGACAGAGGATATGATGGCATGGCCAATGGTGGAAGCTTGAAGATAGAGATGGAAGGCTAACTTGCCGACATCGATGGGGATATTGACACCAAATCATGGTTAAGCTATTTCATCCTATTAACGTTGTAATTTCTTTTTGGATTGTTGTATTGTTTGTGTTGATTGAATCGGATTTTGTGTAGATGATCTTAATACATTATTATGATTGTTCAATTACGAACCTATTGCTATAGTGTTGAATGTAATCTATAATCATTACATTTGATGTCTTGAATCATTAGGAACAACGCAACTTAGGTTAGATAACCCAAACATGTGAGCTTACTGCTTATATTGATCATTTTCTACTTTGTAATGCTGTTGCCAAATTGAATCTAGAGATTGTATCCTCGGTTATTTGATAGTTAGGTTTAATTAATAACCATGTCTTAATTCAACACAACCTAAGGGAAAATTGGGATTAATAGAGCATACTGTTAGTCTCAGATCAATAGTTTGAAGAGAGGTGTAAAGACGATAGGATGATGGAATATGCTTGATTGTGATTAGGCTGAGATTTAACCTAGAACCGGACCTTACCCATATTTGACACTTTAATCATTTTTAATTGCTTGTTTTAATATGCTTTCGATAGTTTACTTTTATTTTATTTTTTAAATTGCTTAAAATCCAAACCCCTGCCACCTTTTATATTTTCCTAGCATCAATTAATTTTGTTATATAAACTAACCTAACATTCCCTGTGGATTCCATCCTGACTCACCATAACTACAAATTTTAATGTGCAGAATTAGGTAAATTTTGGCAGTGCACTCGACACCCGTTGTCAACAAACATTAAGGAGTTGAGGTTCATTTATAATAATATATAATTATTATACACAACTGATTATTTAAGTTAAAATAAAATTATCCATGCCCCTGATGAGTGACATAGGTATATCTAACTAAGTAACTATCATCCATTGATATGCAATTTAACCTAATCTTATTCATTAAATATAGTTAATCTTTATGGTCAACACTAAGGTTTAAGTTACCATCGTTCTTTAGTGTTAAAGTATTTTGTTTTTCTCCTAATTCACATACCATACTTCACGTATTAGTCCATCATACAATCCTTATGATCAAATATATGGTAATTAAGCATAAACTCAATAATTAAGTATAAAAGAATAAATTCAACCAACCAATATTTAAATTATGTATTAATATTCGAAAGATCCATTATAAGATACATCCTTAACTCTAGTAAGGTTTTTAAGTACCAAACATAACAAAAACAAAACTAAAACTAATAAATCTCATTATAAAAGAAGAGTAAAAGAAAGAGTTGAGATAAGTTAGTACTGAATTCTTCAATCATTGATTCAAGTCTTCCTCATTGATGCCAAAACTATGCAAAAATAACTAGAAACTAAGAAAATGAAAGAGAAAATATCACTAAAAGTTAAAAAATGTAATCTCCCTAAAATATGCTAAGGATTGCTATATATATATATATATATATAAGAAATCTAATTAGCTATATATATATATATTTCTATAAGAAATCTAAGTCTAATATAATTCAACTAGAAGCCCCATATATTAATTCTAATATAAGTATATGTAGATAAGATTACAAATTTAGAGTTTCAAATGATCTAAACTTGAAAAATCCCAAATTCAAAATTATGGGAACTAGCACTACTTTTTTTTACTTATCTACTCTTCCTACTCACTACATAACTTGTGCCTAACATGCTTCATAATAAACAGTAGTTTGGCAATGTTTTCTACATAAATTGAAGAAGAGTCTAACATTAGTTGTACTTAATGTCCTGGACGTCTAGTACTATTTCTCAACTTCTATGATCTTCTTAAATCATTCAACTTCTTTACTTTCTCCCTCCTTGAGTTAGAATTAGTTTTCGAAGTCTTTCACAAAGACGTTATCCATCCTCTTGTCTTCCAAATGACTCCAAAATATCATCAATTAGATAACTATAAAGAAATTTATATCAAATCATACATTTATCAAATAGGGCATGTTTGGTTGGATGTTAATTATTAGAATGGAATGGAATGGAACGGAACGGTTTATAATAGATTGGAATGTAATATAGTGAAAAATTGTCTGAGAGAGATGGAAGGGTTCATAATGTAATGTAGTGAAATGTTGTTTGGAAGATGGATGGAATGGAATGTAATGTATAATAAATGACTATTAT
>JANQAP020202970.1:0-19817 GCA_026874005.2 Erythroxylum coriaceum | reverse complement strand
TTTAAGCTCAAAGACTTATACTAACCCATAAAAACACTTAAACACATAAACTAACACAATTCTAACCTAAACACACATTAAACACTTAAATTAACACTAAATACATAATAAATTAAATCCTAAAACAAGATGCAAATCACAACTATCATTGATACACTTTTATGTTAGTTTATACCCTTGCAGCCACTTATTTAGTTGCAATTTTATATATGAAATTATTATTTTAATTAATAAAAGCATTCTTTATATTTACAGCAGGTAGTTAGAGAGACTAATTAAGAGATATGGTATCTTCCAAGAACCAATTTTCTCTAAACACTCTCCTATCACTGTCAATATCCGTAACATGTCAGTAAAAAAGAAATCTCCATTTATATTCTTTAATTCATTCCTGAAGCATCCATAAATTAATACAATCATTTTTTGAGCTATGGAGAGGACAAATCAAGAACCCAAAGCCTTTCAATGCCTACAAATTTTGGAAGCTATTAAAAAATATTGTATATCACTACTCAAACATAATATTAATTTAATGAAAGTTTATAAATTGTAGGCCTTAAAAAATCTTCCTTGAGGGAGAAGGAAAAAGCTAAAATGAAGAAGTATTTTAAAGCTCTTAAAGTTTATATCTCTTAAAGTAAAAATCTAGAATTTAGTGGCTCTAGGAAGGAGATAGAAACTCCATATTTGTAATAGTGTAATCTAAGGAAGGAGAAATAAAAATAAAATAGTATCTTTGATGGACTCTAGGGGAAACTTAGTCCAAGAATAGGAGGGGATGAAGGAGTTTGTAAGGAATCACTTCATAGGCTTCAATGGTATCTCAGGTAGCATCTTAGAGCTCCCCGAGGAACTTTTAAGAAATATACGGGGAAAAATTACACAAAACCATTATCCTATGCTTGTCAGAGATGTCTTCAGTAAGGAAGTCAAATATGTTCTCTTATCCTTTCATCCTGACAAGGCCATAGGACCAGATGGTTTCAATGCCAGATTTTTCCAAGATAAATGGGTCCTAATTGGACACTCAATTGTACATACAGTGCAGGAATTCTTAAAGAGTGACAGGTTATTGATAGAACTCCACAAAAATTACCTCTACTTGATTCTAAAAATAGCTAAGCCTTTGAGTCTCAACGATTACAGAACTATTGCTTGTTGTAACGTTTATTACAAAATCATTGCAAAATTCCTATCAAAAAGGTTAAAGCAACTCTTCCTAAGGTGATCAATCCTTGTCAAGGGGCCTATGTACCTGGAAGGAGTATTATTGACAATATTATTTTAGCACTGAAGCTCTTTAAAGACTATAACACTAAGTTGAATATCAAAAGTTGTGCCCTTAAAATAGACTTCACCAAAGCATTTGGCACAGTAGGTTGGAACTTCATTATCACTTTTATCTGTGCATTTGGTTACCTTAATTGATTTATCAAATGGATCTATAATTGTATCACTATTGTCTGTTATGATGTTCTAGAGAATGAAAAGCCATCATAACTTTTCAAAGCTTTAAAGAGTCTGAGGCAGGGAGATCCTCTCTCCCCTTACCTCTTTTCCATCACTATCTAGGTACTCCTCATATTGACTATATTGAACATAGTTGAAAATCCAGAATTCTGGTAGCATTATACATGTGGAACTCTGAAAATCTCATTATTTTCCTTTACTAATGATCAGTGTTGAGCAAGTTTTACCTAATATAAAACCCTCAATATTCCGTAAGTATATAAATCGTAAAGTTGTAGTAATTAAGATAACGATCCCACGAGGAATTAGATAAAACTAAATGAAGCTAATTTTATCTAAGGTTGTGAAATATGATTTGAGTGAAAATAAAATTGAAAATTTAAAACAATTAAATAAAATTAAGCACTTAATCATTTAATAATTGAGTTGCCACAATAAAACAAGGATGATCAAGTATGATAACTTAGGATTCATTCTATCGTTATTTTTCTCCCTTAACCACTATTGATTATATTGGGTGTCAATATTAGATTTTCGAAGGGTTTGATTACTCTCTCTCAAGACCTATCCATTTAACCCTAATTGATTACAAAAGTCCAAATTTAGCAATCTCTCGATTCACAAAAACAACCTAACGTTTTCAACTAGTTCTTAAGTGATTTATTAAATAATTAAGTTTTCACATAAGATCTCTCTTTGTATGATTATCAATTTGATATTTTCATTAATTATTAGGTTGTTGGATTAGTGTCTCACTCTGTTGATTTATTGTCAAAGTATTAATAGTCAAGTCACAAAATAACTCAAAAACAAATCCTAATATGAAACTAAAACATCATAAACATGTATAGCATCATCAATCCCAGTTCATACATCAAGTTTAAAGAAAATAAACAAACAAAAGAAGAAAGAACTTGATGTGGACTGATTTAGAAATGCTGGAATAGCTATAACTCTCCAGTGCTCCCTTCTTGATCTTCCTTGATTAAACCCAACTTGGTAAGATGGAGGCTAATATTTTTGGGTCTCTTTATGTTCGTTTATAGTTCTTAAGGCTTCTAGGGTTCTTTTTACAGTTTACCCACTTAATTTGGTTCCAAAAGTAGCCCTAAAACATTAAAATTATAAAAATCTACATGCTGGAAAAGCTAAAATTCGCTAGAATTATTATATGCACTGTCTGCCACAATTGTGACAAATAAGTCATGATTGTGCAATGCTTCATTTAACGTCCATCTTCTTCATTCTTTAATTTCTTGGTTTCCATCACTAACAATAACATCAAACACTCCTTGAAACATAAAATTATGATCCAATTCTTGCTCTAAACTAAACAAACACGTATAATACATACAATCATTAACAATAACATAATTTTAAGCCTATGCACATGATAATCATCTAATAAACACTTAAAAACACACTTAAACATCTATGAAAACTTAGTATAATTTACACTTATCAACATCCACATACTTAAACCTTTGCTTGTTCTCAAGCAAAACTATACATATAAAAAACAAAATATATAAACATATAAAAACACATTCATGCAACATTACAATAATGGTACAATGGTATGGAATTAACTTAACCTCAAATACAAATCATTTAAAATGCGACAACACACTTAACTTATTCCTTTCATGTTTAAGTACTTTGAATTGAATATAAATATCAATCAAAACCTTAACACCCTATTCCAACACCTATGGCACTTGTAAGTATGCATTTATTATTATTAAACAATTAAAAAGGCAAACTATCGTTAAGTAACCTTTATGAAAATGTAACACACCACCCCATAGAGCATATGCCTAAATGTATCGATGATTATTCCAGAAAATACTCTACGAGGATGGCACATTAAGGCGATCGAATCAAAACATTATAAATTTTTCAAACATCAAACACATCTTCAGCAAACCAATAATCATTTTGGCCTATTTCATTTACTAACATATCCAGTCATAAATGTCATTACATTTCAGAATTCACACATACATTGTACAATAGTTGAGAAATACAATTCAGATACAAAAATCACTGAAGACCTTTGCAGGTACAACTGATCTAGATGTCCAAAAGACATTTGCAGGTACAACTGATCTAGATGTCCAAATGAAGTAGTTATACTCCAAATAGGCTAATTAGATCTCCTCTGAACCTGAAAATCAACAATGCAATTTTGGTGAGTTTTGTGAACTCAGTGAGTGAACCATCCTCGATGTGTTCACTCATATCATAACACACAGACAAATCACAGTCCAATTTATAGACAAATCATATCATCAAATATTAAATTATCACTTCACATTCATCATGCTTCAACAAATACAGTTTGTATACACTATTTCACATTTCTATTACAAAATAGTCCAAACAATTCATTTCAATCATTCATTTAATACATATCAAATTATATATGCAAATGAAGATGTGACTCACTTTCATACCAATCTCATTAATAAATGTCCCGTACCCATTGTGGCTACTGGGCTCATTAAATACTGAGCTGTGGCTCTTTATGAGCATTTCTGAGCTTTAAGCTTTTTTTCACTAGTCACTCTGGTCACAACTCCTTTATCTGATCATGCATATCAATATGATGAAATTAATAATTTTTATTATATGTAATCAATCACTTTCATTCATTACACATAGTCATTTTCATATATTCATCAGATCTAAGTCCGACATTCAACATTTTGTTGAGTACATATATTTCTTTCAGATTCACATTCAATTATGAAACACTTCCAATACAATCTCAATTATCAAACTCCTCGGACCATCAATGTCCAGAATTATCTCAATCACATTAATAACAGTTCAATAGAAGAAATTTAAACATAAACAATTCAATCCTAGCGAGAAACATCTAGGTTGACTCATAGTACGCTACAGATAACTATTGCTTTGACGAACCAGCAATGTCTAAATGTTGGTGTTCAACTTGAGCATCTCATGTAATACACATATTTTATACACATTACTAAATTGATCAATCATATAAGTAGTCAATTACACACACACACACACACACACACACACACATACACATATATATGTATATAACATCTAGGTTGACTCACAGTATGCTCTATATGTGTGTGTGTGTGTGTGTGTGTGTGTGTGTGTGTGAATACTTATATGATTGATCAATTTAGTAATATATATATATGCATATATATATTACATGTATATATATATATATATATATATATACAATACAAGCTCAATTGACTATTCCCGGGTGTGTATCCTTAATCACAAGTCATGATCATTCAAACATTATAATTTGTATATGTCTAGTTTAAACTTAGGTTTACACCTCAAATAAACTTGGTTATTCTAAGTTCATCAATCAATCATTCACTAATCTTTTTATAGAATATATAATCACAAAATATCCAAAATTTCATTCATACCTACTTAATACACTTCACGCATTCCTTTGGATCACAATTGCATTCCTAAAGACACCTTCATTCCTATATCATCTCCAAATTTCCAGATTTAGTTATATTAATATCATCAATCCATTTTTTAGTTATAACATCAATTAACAACCTAACATATCATACACTTTAATTAATTATTTAAGCATTAAACTAGGTTCATTTTAAGATTCATTTAAGTCTAAATGCACCAAAGTAAAGTAACTTACCATTAGTTGGCTCATTAATCGTTCAAAAGGGAGCATCTCATCTCCAACGCACTTCCTACAATCATAGCATAGGTTGTTCAAAAATTTCACTCCCCTTTCTCCTTCCAATTTTCCAGATTTTAACCCCTACATATTAAATCCAAAACATCTTATGCATAGTTTATTATTTAGATTTCATTTCCTTATCATTTTCATGTTAATTCGATTTCAAAATCATCTATACTACAATACAAAAACTATTGTTTATCATTTACACAAAAAAGAACACAAACATATCCATTTCTTCATCAACATTCTAGCACACTTCATACACTATTAACACCATCAATCTATCCCTAAACTATCATCATAATTGTTATGCTACATATATCACAAGAAGTCAATGATTCACCTACTTGTTTAACTCTAAAGCTTCTCAAATCACCAAATAACCCTAGCTCTCTATGCTTACACAATCATCAAACTTTCAAGGTAGAATAGGCTGGGTTTTTATCATAAAAGTAAAGATAATGAAATATTTGGAGTGGCAAAATGAAGGATGTTAACAAAACTCACATTGTGAGTGTGGGTTGTGAATTTCGTGAGTGGAGAGAAGAAAAAGAAAGCATGTAACAAAAAGTAACAAATGAAAGATGGTCTTCTATGGGTGTGTATATCATGAGATGGGTTAAATATATGGTAAGTAAATGCTTGGTGAGTGTCATGACACTTGTCAAATAAAAAGCCAAGAAAAAATGTCTTCTAATTATGGTACCCAATGTCATTTAATTTCTAGTCCAATTGTTACTCAATCTCTTAGCTAATTGTCATTAAATCTTTAAGTCATTTGTCACCAAATTATCTAAGCCATTTGTTACATAATTCCTAATGCCACGTGTCACTTAATTATATTGCCATTCGTCAACTTGTCTTGCCACTTGGCATTTTTTCTAGTCCAAAAATTCACATTAATTCATAAATCTCCCAATTGTAACAATGTACTTCAAATTACTAATTATAATTCACCAAAACAAAATTCAAGACATAACTATTCACATTTCACATTATGATCATTTTAAATCTTTTATACCCCAGAATATGTCAATTGAGTGCATATATGATCTTGGCAATGTGTACAATATCATAATTTATGTCTGTACGCGAATCATATGCATGTGAATGCAATGCACCTCATAATTTCTCAATGCTATTTCTCATGTACAATGATTTGGGGTTCTAAATCTTAGTATGGAAAACAGGCTATTATAGAAAATTTTTGATATTTTTAAAAGATCAGTAGTTTTATTTATTGTAACACATGTTTTTTAGATTTCCTTGAACAATAAACTACTCTTTTGAAGTGAAGACAAATACCTTGTCATGAGTTTTCCCCGGTTACTTAACTAGGTCATATTTTTTATTTATCTTGGTTGGAGTGTCATTCTAGCCTTTTGATATAAAGACAAAATTTTCTTCGTAAATGCCCCTGAGTACTCAACTATATCACAACTCTAACTGGCTACCAACTCTATTCTTAACCTAATATTTGTTTCAATAGGGCTAGCGGAATAGTTATTTATTTAACACACTTTTTTATAATATATATAACTTTAGCCTACCTCGTTTCTTTTTAGTTAATCATTCTCATGAAAGTGTACTAGTAATGCTAACTATCAATTGACTATAATTGTAGATTTATACTGACAAAAGTCATAAAGCGAAAAATAGGTGTCATATCCTAATTAACAAATATATTCATCCCAAAGATACTTAAAACACAAAATTCATAAGTTACTATGCCTTTACAAATTAAATGACAATGTTCAAAAGTAAATTATGTCATTCAATTCTTTCCATTGACACATTCACATAATGCATACATATTCAACAAAATGACTATAATATGTCAACCTAATCAAAAACTAACTTAATCTAAATGCCAATTTAGACATAAATGGCATGCAAAGCATACACACCCATACTTAAACAACACATTGTCCTCAATATGGAAAACAAAACAATACAAATAAAAAATAAAGAACAATAATTACAAAGTTAAAGCAAGAATACTCATGGTGCTTTGGCAATGATGGTGTGGGAGATGGAATTTGGAGGCACTTTATGTCGTAAAATTACAGCAATCCAATTCCCTACAAAATAAACATAAAAGAAGAAAATTACAAAGTACTAATAAAATAAACAAAAAATAAAACTTACCCTAATTACGTTGCCTCCCAAGTAGTGCTTAGTTAACGTCATTAGCTTGATGTATTCTTCTTTCCACACTCAACCTAGGTCAGTTATGAGTGGCTTGCTTCTACCCATATTGCCCAGTTTTAGTTTAGTAACCTGTAAATAAGCTACAAATTTCAAGATAATTAAAAGGACATAATTAATCAAATTAAGAAAACTAAGTAAGCTTAATAATGTCCTTTTAAGTAACAAGATGTCAATAAAATAGGAAATAATAAAACTCCCTAAACTGTCTATTGAATTCAAAATTTTGACTTCTAAAAAGATGAAATATTTTCTTTCTTCCTCAATCACCTTCGTCTCCTCTTCTTCTTCCGCTTTGTGAACAAAGACATGTGTATCTTCTTTAATCTCTATCTTCACTGTCATCTGTTCGACATTCTCTTCTTCATCAACTTCTTGGATAGAGACTTTCTTATATTCTTCAAACTGTTTCTTCCTGTCGCTCTTTTAAAGATTTGACCTCTTCAATTCTTATGGACGAGTTACCCTCCTTCGAATTCGTTAATACCTTATTCATGTTTAATTTCACTTGTTCATCTCCAATCCAAAGGATGAGGTTGCCTTCATGGACATCTACCAAAGCTTTTCTAGTGTTAAAAAAATGATATACCAAGAATTAGCGAACAATTTGGTCCTCTTCAAAGTTTATCACGAAGAATTCTACAGGAATTATAAACTTGTCCACTTTTATAGGCACATCTTCCAGCATGCCTAACAGTTTCTTTATCGATTGGTTCTGTCAAATAAATATGCATAGATGTTGACTTCTCATCTTTTAGTGCCAGTTTCCTAAAAATTGACAAAAAAACATAAGGTTTGTACTCACGCCTAAGTCATATAAACATTTTGAAATCTATAAATTGCCAACTACATAGGGTATTGTAAAGCTCCTTGGATCTTTCAACTTTGAGGGCTTATGGTTAGTAATTAATGAGCTACAAGTTTTTATCATGGCTACTGTCTAGTCATCTTCCCAAGTCTTCTTGTCAGATAATATGTCTTTAAGGAACTTCACTTGCTTAGGCCTGCATTTCAACATTTCCACAAAAGAAAAGTAAATTTTCCATTTCTTTAGCTTTTCCATGAACTATGTGAATGATACATCTAATTTGTTCTTCTGAAGTCGTTATGGTAATGGTATTTTTGATGAGTAAGGTGGAGGAGGAGTGTAGGGAGGGTCCTTATTCATTTCTTCATTCTTTTTCTTTTTCTCTTAGTCTTCTATAAGGTGGGTCTCAGCTTGTCTTTTCACTGATTCTTCTAGCTCTTTCCCACTCCTAAATGTGATAACCTTAAATTTTTATCTTGTATTTGCTTCCATATTGCTTGGAAGGCTCCGTACACTTCTTGTAGACAATTCATTAGGTAGCTGGCCTAATTGAACCTCTAAATTGTGATTAGAAGAAGTTTGATTTTTCTATACTTGATTTAATCTCCCTTCTATACTCCCTTCCATCCTTTTCTAGGTCTTTTCCATTGTTATGATATTGTCCAATTTTGAATCATAGGAACTGAACTCATATTGCTAAAATCTTGGGGGGTATTGAATTCCCATTTAAGTTTTTACATTATTAGACCAAAATAATTTTATGTGGTTCTGCCATCCCAAATTATAGGTGTTCCAATAAGGATCGTCACTTCCTCGACTAACTTGTGCACCCATGAATTTGAATCGCTGTACGTTGTTATTTTCCATTAGGAAGTAAACCACTGTGATATGGCTCTCTTGTCTGTATAGCTCACATCTGTACTGAATTGCTTTGAATGGAGAGAAAAAGGTGGTTGTCAGGCTATTTAATTCCTTGATTGTCAATTTTAGCCTGCAGTGCTTTCACTAAACCTACCGCAATCATTCCTTCTAGATCTGAGAAGGTTGATTGCTATCTACTTTGTTTCGATGTCTAAAGACACTTATTGTTTACCATGTCTTCAAACAACTTATATGTCGCTTAAACTGGGGGTTGTGAAATTCCTTGATGATAGGCATTGAACCTTGGCCTCATTAAGGCATAAGGGTCCTTTGCTCTCCTTGATGTACTTCCTCCATCATTCTTCTTTCTATCACTTCTCGATGTTTCACATTTTAGATTCCTCATTATGCATTGTAAAGTCCAAATTTATATGTCTTCTACTGTGTATCCAAAAACTTCCTTCTTTTTTTGTTATTTTTTTTACTTTCTTGGGATTGGGTACCGCAATCTCACAAGAAAGGGTAACAATTCCTTAAAATAAAGGAATTTAAAAATTCCTAAGCTAATTCCCTGACACTGGCACCAAAAAGTTATTGAGCAAGTTTTACCTATATAAAACCTTAATATCCACAAGTATATGGATTGTAACTTTTAGTAATTGAGATTTTGATCCCACGAGGAGTTAGCCAAAATTAAATCAAACTAACTTTGTCTAAGGTTATGAAAAATGATTTGAATGAAAGTGAATGATAAGAAAGTAAAACAATCAAATGAAATTGAGCACTTAACCACTTAACAATTGAGTTGCCATAATAAAACAAGGATGATCAAGTATGAAAATATAGGATTTGTTCTATTGTCAATTTGTTCCCTTAACCATTTTTATTCAATTAGGTGTCGATCCTAGATAAACAAAGGGTTTGCTTATTCTCTCTCAATTGACCTAATCATTAACCCCAATTAATTATCCCTAATTGATTATGAAATTTCATAATCAGAATCTCTCAATTCATAAAAACAATCTAACATTTTCAACTAGTTCTTAAGCAATCTACTGGATAATCGAGTTCTCACATAAGATCTCTCTTTGTATAATTATCAATTTGGTATTTTTGTGACTTATTAGATCGTTAACTCTCATTACCTATCCTAATCGCATTACTATCAACTCACTCTCTTGATTTATTTTTGAAGTATAAACAAACACAAATGTCACAACACCATAACATTGTATTGAAATTAGCAAGATCATGTCATAAAATAGCTCAAGAGCAAATACTAATATGAAAATTAAAAAATCAGAAACTTGTATAGCATCTTCATTCTCATTTCATACATCAAGCCTAAAGAAAATAAGCAAAGGAAAGATAAAAGAACTTGATTTGGACTAATTTAGAAATGTTGGAATAGCTAGAACTCGCAAATGCTCCCTTCTTGATCTTCCTTGATTTAACCCAATTTGGTAAGATAAAGGCTGATGTTTTTGGGTATTTTATGTTAATTTATAGTACTTAAGGCTTTTAAGGTTTACCCACTTAATTTGGTTCCAAAAGTAGCCCCTAAAAGTCAAAATTACAAAAAGACCTACGTGTTGGAAAAGCTGAAATTCACTAGAATTGTTGTTTGTGCTCTCTATCATCATCATAACAAGCAAGTCACGATTGTGCACCGCTTCATTTAACCTTCATCTTCTTCATTATTCAATTTCCTGGTTTCCATCACTAATAAACACATCAAACACCCCATAAAACATAAAATTATAATCCAATTCTTGCTCTAAACCAAGTAAACACTTAGAATGCATGCAATCATTAACAATAACATAATTCTAAACCTATACATATGACAATCATCTAATAAACACTTAAAAACACACTTAAACATCTATGAAAACATATTATAACTTACACCTATCAATCTGCTTATGCTTTGTGCTAATAATCCTCTTTCTATTGGGGTTTTGCTACGATTTCTTTAAAGATTTAAAGAAATTTCTGGTTTGAATTTTAACCCAAAAAAAGTTCAACATATCTTTTCAAACACAATCGAGTAGACTCTATCCTTTAGATCAACAATTTAGGATTAAGGATTCAACAAGTGCCACTCACCTATCTAAGTGTTCCAAACTCTAATAAAAAGCTAAAGGAAATATAGTGTAGGCCCCTTATTGTGTGATAGTTATAGATTGCATCGTGTTTTAATGGGTAGTTGGAATGTGTTTAGTTGTTAATTTGATTATTTATTGTGTGTTTAGGTTATAATTGTTTTAGTTTGTTAAATATTTGTATTTAAAGTGTTTTATGGGTTAGAGCATGCTTTTGAGCTTCAATGTTGTGTATTTGAGGTGCCTTGATGAGTTTGCTAGTGTTTTAGGGCTAATATCGAAGAACGGAGGAGTTGTGGAGGAGACTCGAACCAAAATAGAGGCCCAAGCCATGATCGTGATAAAAGTAGGTGTAAGGACCCATGATCGTGGCCCTGTCTACCACGATCGTGACAGAAGGCAAAACTCTAGGCCACGATTATGTCCTACACGATAGAAATGCAAACAGACTTCCTAACTTGAGTTTTTGAGGGACTTTTAGGACTTTTAAGACCCAAAAAAACCTTAAGGTTGCCCAAATTAGAAAAGCCTATAAAAAGCAATATAATGAAACCATAAAGGAGCTTTATTTTTTGCCACTTTTGGAAACCCTCAAGGAGAGAGAGAGAGGAGAGAGAGAAGAAGAGAAAGAGGAGAAAGGAGCGGGCCTTCGTGGTTGCTACTCTCTCAAAGCATTTGAATCCCCATTCTATTGTGTATTTCTTTCATCTTGTTGTTTTTTTCTTCGAATATGAAGATGAATATGAATATATGTATGGATTTGGGTTTGATTAAGATGTTTTAACTTTTCTTCAGGATTTGACCTTGAATTAATGTTAGTTTAGTTATTATTATGTTATTGTGATTAGGTGTTGTGATTGATTATGGTATTTACATATTTCAGTAGTAAACCAAGAGGGGTAAACCAGATAAAAATGATTAGATCGGGTTACTGAGAGTTAGGCGATCTAATTATCCACACAATCAATCTAGTCTGTTATTATATAGAGAGAGATCCTATGTGAGACTCGATTTTTTATTAGAGGGCTTAAGATCTAATTAGAATTGTGGGTCTTTTATTAATTGATAGATTGCAAATTTCATAATTTAATTAGGGCTAATAAATTAGGGTGCGTGATTATAATTCGAGAAAGTAATCCCCCCTTTGATAATCTAAAATTGACACCCCGTTAACACATAAATGGCTAGGTTAGCATTAATGATAAGAAGAATCCCCTCTCCCATAATACGGTAGTTTTCCTTGATTGATTTCTATTATGAATTTTGTGTTGGTCAATTTTAATTCCTTTTGTGTTAAATTCGTGAATTACATTCCCACTAATCAAATTCTCGTGTTTAATTTCTTGTTCAATTTTATTTTCATTTTAATAATTTTCTAGCATTAGAAAACCTAGGATTAAATTAGTTCACCCTCCTTATAGGATCGACACTTACTAAAAATCACAACCCGTGCACTTACAATATTTGAGGGCTATAAATTGTAAAGCTTGTAAAAAGATCAACAAGTTTTTTAGTGCCATTGCCAGGGAGATGTGGGATTAGTTTAATTCTTTTAATATAAGGTTTTATTACCCTTTCTTGTGATTGTGGTACCCAATCACATGAAAAAAAAAAGAGAAGGAAGTTTCGAGCTTAAATTAAAGACACATCAAGACATCACAAAGGAAGAATGAGACATCTAAAAAGCTAGATGCCAAGAAGAGAAAGAAGGAACAATAATGGAGGATATGTATTATAAGATGCAAAGGACCCTTGCGGACTTCAATGAGGCACAATTTAGTAAGGAAGTCGTCATCCTTATTTGAACACATACAATTCGGGGTGGCAGAACCATCTAGATTTCTGTTGGTCTAACAATGTAAGGACTCCTATAAAGCGTCAAAACCTATTATGATTTCAGCACGATGAGTCCAATTCATAGGATTTTAAAGTGGAAAAGATCCTAAATAAGCTCATGAACATGGAAGAGGCCTAGAAGAGAAGTTTGAGCAGGTAACGGAAGACCATGCCTCTTCTATTCATAACCTAGAGATTCAAATGAGACAACTTTTTGGTGAATTTTGTAAGAAAAGTGCAGAAAACTGTCTGCACAACATGAACGTAAATTCAATAGAGCCATATAAGATGATCACACTTAGGAGTGGGGAAGAGGTAAGAGAACCAATAGATAAAACAACTGAAACCCACCTTGTAGAAGCCCAAGAGAAGCATATAAAGGACGAAGAAAAGAATGAGGACCCTCTATACATTCCTCCTCCACCTTATACAACAAATATACCATTTCTACAAAGACTCCAAAAGAACAAATTGGATACCCAATTATTTGGTGAAAAGCTAAAGAAATTGAAAATTACCTTGCCCTTTGTGGAAGCTTTGAAGAGCATACCCACGTACGTAAAATTTCTTAAAGACATATTCTCAAACAAGCAAACTTAGGATGATAATCAATTGGTAGCCCTAACGGAAACCTCTACCTCCTTAATTACCAACCACATGCCTTTACAATTGATAGATCCAGGAAGTTTTACAATACCCTATGTAGTTAGTAAATTAATGATTTCAAAATGTTAATGAGACTTAGGTACACATATTAACCTTATGCCTTTGACAAGTTTTAGGAAATTGAGGATGAGAGATATGAAAGCAACTTTTATGCTTATTCAATTGTTGGACCAATCAATCAAGAAACCGTTAGGCTTGGTGGAAGATGTATCTATAAAAGCAGATAAGTTTATCATCCTTGTGGATTTTGTCGTGTTAAACTTTAAAGATGATCAAAATTGTCTGCTAATCTTTGGCTTAGCATTTTTTACCATCAGAAAAGCTTTGATCGATGTCTATGAAGACAACCTCATCCTTTGGATTGGAGATGAACAAGTGAAATTTAGCATGAAAAAGTTATTGAAGAATTCGAAGGAGAGTAGCTCATTTATGAGAATTGATGTGTTCAAATCTTCTAAGCAACAAAAGGACGATGAATAGATGACAACGGACATAGAGCTTGAAGCATATAAGAAAATATATGTTCATGAAGTGGAAGTTGAAGAGAAGATGAGGGTGACTAAAGAAGAATAAGAAAAGATCACCCTCATACAGGGCAAACTGTTGGATCCAATGATAGATTCAGGGAGTTTCATTATTCCCTATTTTGTTGACAGTTTGTTTCTGAAATAGACATTATTGAGCCTATTAGGTTTCCTTAATTTGACAACTTATGTCCTTTTCATTATCTCTCAGCATGTAGCTTATTTACGAGCTACAATGCTAAAATTGGGAGACATGGATGGTAGCAAGCCACTCATAATTGATTCTAACTGAGTTTTCAAAGGATGAAAGATCAAGCTAATGACCATAAATTAGCATGTTCAGTAGTTAGATTTAAATTTTTGTGTGTAATTAGATTTGTTTTGATTTTTAAAAATATATTTTAATGATTTGAAATGGTTTGGATTACTAATTCTCTTACTCTCTTTCAACAATCATAAGATAAGATAGCAATCTCGAGCGTCAAGTGGATTTGGTTTCAACTGTATCAGCATCACTACATCCTTCACTATGACAGTTATATGCTCTTAACTATTATCTTTTCATTTTTTTCTTTATTTTGTTCTTATGTTTCACTTTACTTTATGTGTTTTTAAAAAATTAAAAGGAAATTTCATTAACTATAGTGAAAACTATATACAACAAGAAAGTCAGTTCTTCCCTAGAGAGTCTAAAGTATTACGATAGCCTATAGTCAATTTTATATAGTATGGAAACAAAGCTACTGAGTTATAAGTTCCCGTTCAAACGAATATTGTCTGTCAAATTTTGGGTTGCATCTTTGGATATTACAAGGCCTTGGATCTCATTGATAATGTTAGCTGCTAACTAGTATCGAGTAGTTTGCCCTCTCTAGTATAACCTTCAATTCCTCCCCCACTAAATATTGTATATGGATGTGGTGAAAGTAGTATCGATCAGCCTGGAAGCTTCCTGATTCCTGGAATCTTAGCTCTTATCTTTTCATTTGTCATTATTTTGTTCTTATGTTTCACTCTACTTTATGTGTTTTTTTAATTAAAATGAAATTACTTTATGTTTTTTTATTCCCACCTTATGTGTTGTTGTTTACTCTTCTCATATTGAGGACAATGTGTTATTCAAGCGTAGGGAAGGTTGTGTGCATTATATGCTTTGTTTATTTTGAATGTGAATTTTGCATATCGTATGTTAGTTTGTTTAGGTCTGCATGGTGTAATTTATGTGAATTTATCAATGACGAGGACTTAACAGAATTATTTTAACCTTAAACATAGTCTTTTAGGTTCCTAAGATTTATTAGCTTGTAAAATTAGTGACCTAGGCTACTTTGGTAAAATATACATGTTAATTAGGATATGATGTTAGTTTATTCATCCTAGGAAATTTTCACATTCATTTATAATTTTCGGTCAATCGAATATGTAGCATCATTAGTACCTTTTCATGAGAATTACTAGCTTAAAAATGAGGTTGATAATAATAATAATAATAATAATAATAATAAAAGTTGTAAATCATAAGCAAATAACTATTCCACTAGCCTTCGGGTTATGAATAGATCTAGTAGTCAGTTAAGAATGTGATGTATCTAAGTAAATAGATCAACACGCATCACAAATGTATGCCTTCGTGTCAAAAGGCTATAATGACATTCTAACCTAGCCACTTAATAAAAACATGACCTAGTTGAGTAACCAGATCGACATTTATGAAAATGTTTTCCTTCACGTAAAAGGCTAGGTTTATGTTAATCAAAATCAACAAAATTAGTGTTTTACTAAATAAGCCTACCAATCTTTGTAAAAAGCTTAAATTTTCATGAAAACTTAATTAGGGATAGTTTCATTTTTTATTGACCGAATGATGATCAATGTTTGCGTGCAAGTGCTATGAATAAACTTAACATTAAAATCTGGATTAGTTGTATATTTAGTCCAAGGTACTTAGACCCAGATTTCGCTTGTTAATATGTTAGAACAACTTGAGAGACAGTGTTCGAAGTTAAATTCATTTCATGAAGTTTGATGTCATTGTCTCATTATTGCATTTGTGTGTAAGTTGTGTTTTCTTTTGGCTTTGTTTTTTTTTGCTTTGCTTGTTTTGTTTTTCCTTAAGGACAAGCAAAAGTTTAAGTGTGGAGATGTTGATAGTTGTAGACTGCATCATGTTTTAGTGGGTAGTTTGGTATGTGTTTAATTGTTAATTTGATTATTTAGTGTATGTTTAGGTTAGAATTGTGTTAGTTTTTTAAATAATTATGTTTTAAGTGTTTTATGGGTTAAAACATGCTTTTGAGCTTCAATGTTGTGTATTTAAGGGGCTTTGATGAGTTTGCTAGTGTTTCAAGGCTAATATTAAAGAACAGAAGAGTTTTGGAGGAGATCCGAACCAAAGCAGAGGCCACAATCGTGGCCAGTCGTGACTGAAGCAAATGCAAGGAGCCATAATTGTGGCCCTATCTGGCACAATCATGATAAAAGGCAAAGCTTAAGGCCACGATCATGGCATGTATGACAGAAATGCGATAGATTTCCTGACTTGAGTTTTTAAAGGATTTTTTGGACCTTTGAGACCTGAAAAAAGCCCTAGGATTGCCCAAATTAGAAAAGCCTATAAAAGGCATTATGATGAAACCCTAAAGAAGCTCCATTTTCTGCCATTTTTGGAAAACACTCAAAGAGAGACAAAGAGGAGAGAGAGAAGAAGAGAAAAAGGAGAAAGGAGCGAGTCTTCGCAATTGCTGCTCTACTGATTTATGTATAATTGTTGATACATTTAATCATTTACAGTTAGCGATTAATGATACAAAAATACTTAAGATACTCACTTTAATTCATATATGATTTTAGATACAATTTGGAAACAAATAAATTAAAGTGGGTCGAAAGCATGACAATTGGACCATTTTTTGAAGGTTAATACTCACTTGTTTTTATGGAGCAAAAAGAAGACATGAAAATGCCAAGAAAGGAGATATATGTTGAAAATATAAAGAAGATGAAGGTGTGAGTTGGGACAGCCCCATGCATATAAATTTATTGATGACCAATACGACAACAACAAATGTGCAAAATGCCAGCAGCCTAGCCAAGAGGAAATGACATCACATGAAGCAAAATAGCTACAGCAGGTAGATAGCCAAAGGAGCAAAACGTGAAACATAGACAACTAAGACAAAACGCTAGCATTAAACGGCAACGCTAGCGTTGCATGCATTTAATGCATGGCATTTAATGTTAACTTTACACGATGCGTGAAAGCCAGTGCTTAAAACAGCTGCAAGGGTTAGGTTATATAAACAGGAAGTGTGGACCAAAAACTATGATCTTAAATTGTCATATCGAGCTACAATGGAGAAGAGAGAAAATAGAGTGGCAGTAGAGAGAAAACAATTATATGGATGGGAGAGATCAGTAGTGTAAAATAGAAAAGGAGGAGACGTGAATAGTACTGTGGTCCTACTTGTTAATTTTTCAAATAAGTTACAGTAGTGAGAAGAGAAATAAAGGGGCTGCGACAGAGTGAAGACAGTTAGTAGGGGTTTTGGTAGGGTATTTTTATAGGGGCTGAAGCATTTTCTTAGGATACCCATGGAAGGATAAATTCTTGACACTAGTTTAGAGATGACATCGATGTCAACGACTCGAATTAAGCATTTTTTATTATTTTGTCGTTTCTTTCTCTTATTAGAAATTGATTATGTTATCTTGTATGTATTAATTGGGTATTTGAATGATGATGATTTTAATGTTTTATTGAATCATTTTTCATGAAAACTCATTGCTAGAATCAAATGCAATACGTAATCGTTGTATTCCCAATTCATGTGTTGCAACTAATGGCTCCGAATCATTAGAGATAACATAACATAGGTTAAATAATCCGAGCTTGTGTGATTATTACCTAGATTAGTCTATTTTTCTTATTCGTAAGGCGATTGTCTGGATAAACTTAGAGAGCTTATTCTAGGTTTCTTAATAGCTAGGGTTAATTAACAAGCACTTCGTAATTAACTAGGATCTAAGGAAAAATCGGGATTAACAGAGCTTGTTGTTAATCTACGACCGATAATTGTTAAGAGAGATAAAAGAACAACAAATCAATAAATTATGCTTAATTAGGGTGTAGGCCGAGATTGAATCAAAGAACCGGATCCCTACCAAATTCCCCAATTTTATCATTTTTTGTATGTTTTCTTTAATTTGTTTTATTAGTTAGTTTCATTTTATTTTCTTATTTCAAAATCCAAACCACACCCCCACCCCCGGCAATTTTTCCTAAACACTAATTAATTTCATTTCAACAACTTTTCACACACTCTCTATGGGATCGACCTAGACTCACCATTGCTATAGTAGTACTCTAGTTATTTTATTTTGACTAGCGTCACGATACGCTGTCAATTTTGGCGTCACTATTGGGGAGTGCAGTGTTTAGTTTTTGTTTGTGATTTTAATTAGTGTTTTGTATATATTTGTTTTTAATTGATTTCTTTTCAGTTATTGCATAATTTTTCATTTTTTTGTTTCGTGTTTGTAAGTAAAAAACATTTTCGATATGGATGGAAGCAATTTTTTCTTTAATTTATATTCTCAATCCTATAACAATGTTTGTACTAATCAACCTAACTTTTGTTATGGATGGGATAATCAACCGAATTACTTCCATGATAGTTTGCAGGAAGCACAGCAATTCTCATACATACTAGAAGCTTCCTATCAAGACTCAAGTATATCCTTGGAACAATTAGTTAATGTGTATGTTGCTAACACTTTGCAATTCCAACAGTAAACAAGTTCTAGAATCCAGAACTTGATAAGCCAGGCAGATCAATTGATGGAAGCTATCAACTGCTTAGCATCACAAGGCAAAGAGACACAACCCGTTGGAACCCCACCCTAGCGAGTCATGTGCCCGACGTCCTACGTGACATCTGGACGCGTATCCCACAAGGGAGGAATTCCCCACCAGGTCAAACTTCAAAAACAAACTCATTTCACTTACCTCCGATCCTTTCACTTTGATTTAATCCATAATTTCAAAAATAATATCAAAAGTGATAAATTTGTATGGAGAGGTAGAAAAATGTCTTAGAAAACCAACGCTTCAAAAATCAGGTCAATCGGAGGTCGGAAGAAATAGTTATGGTCAAAAGAGTGGAGAGAGGTAAAAAAATAAAAAAAATAATCAGAAAAATTATATTAGCCATGTCGCACTGCGACCGTCTCGCGGCCGCGACAGGGGCGGCTCGCTCGCGATCGTGAGCCCTCACGATCGTGAGGCGCATGCTGGATGAGCGCGCTCGCGATCGCGAGAGGCTGCGAGGCCAACCCCTCAAAACGACAGTCCACTTCAAACATCCATAACTTCTTACTCAGAACTAAGAAATTTGTAAATTTGGTATCAATAAAAATTTAAAAGGAAACTCTACAACTTCCCTGAAGGATGCAAAAACCAATTTGGTCTCTAAGAGCATTAAAAACCACTGCAAAGAGACCGCCTAAAAAAATGAAAAAAACATCTTAACAGAAATCTCATACTTTATATCATCAGAAAGATAAAAAGAAAATCCACATCTTCTATGAAGACTCCAAGAACAATTTCAAACTCTATGAGGGTC